>JAJHUR010087104.1:0-22004 GCA_027495735.1 Lutjanus campechanus | reverse complement strand
ATCCTTCAACTGAGAATAAATGCAGAGTGAAGGCATGCAGCTAGGTAGAAGGTTAGAGCAGGAAATGTGGAGGTGGTGGAGAAAGATACTAAGCCAGACGGGAATGTCAGGTGTCAGTTTTGATTTGTTTAAAAAAGGGAGTGCAGATCCCCGCCAGACAACAAATGATGAAGCACCTACTGCAATGTCACCACAACTGCCACATGTAATCAGTGAGATCTGAAAAGTTCTACCAGCATTTATACCTGATGTTTATTTTTTTAATCCATATCTGTTTTTTGTTTTTTTTTAACAATACTACAGTATATCAACTAAATTAGTGTATTAAAGGTTTATTACAGTCCTGGAAAAAACAGGATTTCTCACCATAACTGTGGATAATTAATCATAAAGTGATCTTTGTTCTAATTTTCTGATGCTATTCTTTCAAATATATTACATTAGACGGTAATATAATTTAGTAGACCAACAACTGCTTTTATAAGTACATAAAATGTAAACCATAGAGAATCATTTTACTCTGTTGCACCATCTTTTCAGTTTAAGTTTTTTATATGTAGTTATGTGGTGAGTTATGTGGTAGAGAATGACCATTTAATTGGTAATTGCTGCATGTAATGATAGTGAGGGAAAATCAAATTTTGCATGTTGCTTGATTATTATTTCAGGAAGAGGAGCAGAGTTTTTTTTTAACGTTCAGTTCTAACAGTATCTGCACACAGACCTCCACCTGTCGCATGACGCTCTGATTTGGGGCTGGAAGAATGCCCGTCTGATTAAGCCACCTGTTGAAGCGCCGTTCTGCTTTATTCACACTTATTCAAAAGATATTTTGCCAGACAGGTTAACGGCAAACTGCTATTTTATAACTGAACAGAAAAGTAAGTGGAATAAACTGCAGCAGCTGAAAAGTTGAACCAGTTCTATTATTGTAATATTAACATTTAAAGGTTAGACTTTCTATATGGCAGGTGCGTGGTAGCACTAATAAGACCTGAAGAAGGGGTCTTTCTTTCAGTAAATAAGGGATGCTGCGGTGGGTTGAAGAAAAAGAAAACAGGAGAAAAAAGAGTAGGTTTAGGTGAGAACTCAACAACAACTGCAAGGATTTTCTTGTGTTCAACCGTCTTACCCAAATACCCTAATATCTCAACAACTATTAGATGATTTGCCGTGAGATTTTTGCAGACATTCCTGGTTCCCTGAGGAGGTGTTTTTTTTCAGTGACATATCTTAAAGATTGCTTGATGGATTGCCATGAAATATACAGCCATTTATGTTGTCATTAGGAAGTCCAAACAGCAAGTTGGGGCCACAGACTGGTTTTTCATATATGATCTATGGTTGATGCGGGCTGTTTCCCCCTTTCTCACCAGACTTGAAGAAGCTCAGGCAGGCTGAATGAATACTGCAAGAAGACTGCGACACTGTAATCTGACAACAATAAGTGATGATGTGTCATACCGTGTTTCAGTTGTATGTCAATGTAAAGTTAAGCCCATTATCCGGAAAACAAAAGCCTACTGCTTTGAAAATACACACTCTGGAGTTGGAGTTCAGTGACTGTCTGTCTTGCTGCCTGCCAGACTCCATTAACATATTGCTCAATTTAACGGTTACAAACATCTCCTTTAAAAACATTATTAATGATTTCTTTCAACCCATGAACAGCCACTTACTTATTTGGCGAAGCTTTGGCATTAATTTGAGCAGTAATTAAAGTGAAACTCAAGTCAAGGACTGGAATAGAAAGGAGATTTCAAAGGAGGCTGTCAGAGAAGTATTTCAACTTTGCACGTTTCCTTAATGTCTTATGATACAACATGGTCGTTTTATGATTTATTAGAGTAAATATATTACAGATTTCTTCTTACCCTTTTTTGCACTTTTACAACTTTCATAACTTGCTCTCTTTTGTTTTTTGTAACTTGTTCATTTGCGAATTAGCAAAAAAAACATTGGTGAACATGGTTAGCATGATACCTGGTAGCTAACATGCCAGTGCACGCTTTGTCCTTTTGAATGACAACCAGAAGTATGCAATCAAACTAAATTTTAATTCTGTTATGATGGGAAATATAATGTGCACAGGCAAAAAAGACCATCAAAGCTATATAGACAAGCACAGTGTAGTAACAAAAAAATCTAATGTAACAGAAGAAAACTATAAAAAACAGTCAAATATGCAAGATAAATTGAATATTTATGACCCCTGTTTTCAGTGATGTTAATGTTGGAGCACATCTGACGCAGGATCAGCAGCTAGGACCACAAAAATGAAAGCTGCCTCAACAACTTTAACTGTTGAGGTCTGTGCTACATGACCTCAGGGGTCTGACAGGTCTGACAGGTCTGACAGTTATGTGACGTGAGGCTCTGTGGGGATTCGTAGACAGAAAGTCATGTCTAAAATGAATTCTAAAATGTAACACAGTAAAAGCAAAGATCAGCTTGTGTTATATAATCATATCTGCCCTGTCCTATTACAAAACACAGCTATGCTATGCTGCGTAGCAAATATAGTCATGAATATATGCTTTGTCCATGAAGCTACAGTGTGTCCTGAGATGCATGCAGTCTCTGTTTCATGGCTGAACTCTTCTCTGCTGTCCTCGGGGTATACACTCTGTAGTGTCAGCCACAGCTGAGTAGCAGCAGGGTAGGTTAGAGTGGTGAGAGGAGCGACGTGATTTCACCCAAAGCTGTTAGTGACCTTTGGAAAGTCAGAGCATGATTGTTCTGTCTCGCCCAAAGATACCGCTCCATCCCACACGCACAACACATGATAATGGTCCGTGATGTAACTTCACCAAGATTGCTAATCATTCTGCTAATGACAATTAGCTGTGTATGTTTAACTGTCCCACTGTGGAATGAACTGGAGGGGTTTTTCCTCAAAGTGTGAAATAAAGAGCAATTACAGGTGGCAAATAGTTGAAATAAAAAGCCTATTTAAATATTTGCAACACTGCTGCTTGGAGCTAATACTATTTACGGGCAGCTATTCAATGTGCTATTTTTGGATTCTGTAATTGTTTCTACTGATTGGCCACAACATTAAAACCACCTGCCTGATAGGTCATCCTTGTGCCGCCAAAACAGCTCTGACCCATTGAGGAATGGACTCAATAAGACCTCTGAATGTGTCCTGTGGTATCTGGCACCAAGACGTTAGCAGCAGATCCTTTAAATCCTGTAAGTTGTTGCATGGGACTTCCATGGATCAGACTTGTTGTTTCAGCAAATCCCACAGATGCTCGATCAGATTGAGATCTGGGAATTTGGAAGCCAAGTCAACGCTTTGTCAACACTGGGCCACCTTCTTTCATTGCTCCATGGACCAATTCTGATATGCTGTCGTGCCCACTGTAGGCACTTTCAGCGATGGACAGTGGGAGCACCCAGCCACATGCACAGCAAGCTGTGATGCACCGTGTGTTCTGACGTCTTATCACAGCCAAAGTTAACTTTATTTCAGAGACATTTACAATGCCCTTGCTGCTCATTTACTGCCAGACTGAAAAATTTGCTGCATACCTGTTCCTCCACTCAGCACGCATTCATCATCACTCTCTGCCGCGGCCACCACAGCAATTAGTGAGCCAGTCGCCCTCTTTCACCCTTGCTAAAGTTACACACTCATGACAAATTGCAACTCTGACCAGTCAGCAGTCTGCAGTGTTTGTTAGCTAACCTTTATCATCAGGACTGGATCCAAAATAATCCCAAACAGAAGCATTTTTCTTTTTTTTTTTTAGAAGTTCGTCGGGTAACTTTATCCACCAGACGTCATGTTTCTCAGCTCAGCTGCACTGCAGTGCAGAGAATGACCCATGGTGGTGTGTGCTGCACACTACAATACAATGTCTTCATACCCATCTAATAGAAAGAGCAGCTTGATGGTAGTTGATAGTTAGGATGGTACTGAAAATCATGCCATCAGACTTTCTTAATACCCTGGTATCCTGTAATATCTTTATACTGCCCAAGCCTATGCGGGATCTGACCAGACGGGCTAGGCTTCACTTCCCTGCTGCATCAATGAGCCCATGAGACTGTCAGCGTTTCACTGGTTGTCCTTCCTTGGACCACTTTACTAACCACTGACCTGCTGTTTTCATGGGTGGAAGTAACTAATTTCAAATACTCAAGTTACAGTAATTATATAAGTATTTTTTTTGGAGTACTTGTATTTGTACTTCTATATTTTCAAGTATGTACTTTTACTCGTACTTAAGTATGCATTTCACTATGTAATCTACTTAGTTACTTTTAAAATCATAGTTGAGTACTGAGTATCTGTTAATCAGTCACTTCAGGATTTTGCAGGATTTTCTTGGGGGGATTGTTTCAGTCTAAAATACCTATTTTCACGTCAGCTTTTCTAAAAATAATTGTGATGCATGTTGCTGTGTTCAAAAGGATTTTTTGCAATGAAATTGCAGGAAAAAGTGGGAATTGCAACCAAAAAAAGTTGTTGTTTTATTGTGTGTTTCCAAAATCAACTTATTTCAGGTATAATAAAACCACATTCTGTTCTGAGTGTTCTAAGAAACCAAAAAGGTTCAGGATTAGAAGAATTCTTACAACATATGCTTTATTTGTGCACTTGAGGGGTATTCTTGAAGAAACAAAATCTTTTTGGGGGTCAAACTCAGTCAAAACAATGATAAAAAAGATAAATGATAAAATAAGAAAGTGCACAGAGCGTTGATGCCAATAACAAAGACAAACCTTGTGCTCTTTTCATTACCAGTGGCAAAATAAAGAAATAAGAAAATAATAAATGAGTAATCACTGAGTTGGTTCATTAAGACTGACGTGTGTTATGGGAGGTTTCTATGATTGATTGAACTTGTGGGAAGCCAAAATGATTGGTCAAATTTGCAGAAAAGGTGGTGCAGATTGGATGAATTTGCATGAATCATCAACATTGCAACTTCCTGGAGAAACTGAACATCAAGGGTTAAAAAGTAACTAATACTATGAGTAGTTTTTGAGAAGGATATTTTGCTCTTTTACTTGTAATTGAGTAATATTATAGTGATGTAACAGTACTTGAGTACAGATTTTCAGTACACTTTCCACCACTGGCTATTTTGGAGATGCACTGACCCAGTTGTATAGCCATCACAATTTGGCCTTTGTCAAATGCGCTCAGATCCTTACCCTTTCCCATTTCTCTGCTCCCAACACATCAACTTGAAGAACTGACTTTGCACTTGCTGCCTGATATATACAGTACAGTATATATATATATTTATAATTTGATGATCACCAGATTACAATTCATGCTCAGGAAAAGATGAAAGCCTGTACTATATTTGAAGGGGATCCATCTAATACTTGATGAGTCATTTCACTCTAAACTGTCAAAAGCAAATCTGATATGGACCCTACAGACTGTCAAAAAAAAGAGGGACTACATTAGGACTACTGCTCCTGTTGGGGACTACAGTCCCTTTTCTGGGCCAGCGCTCCATCCAAAAATACATGATATGTAACTACAAAAAAGAATGGCATCGTGTAGCGATTTTAGCCCCCATCCTGTCTATTTAGTAACACAAGTCCGGCCCGTGATCACGTATTAGTCTGAGTGCATCTGCTAATGTGTGTCGGCTAATCTCTAGTGCAGGTCACACAGAGAGGCGAGTAAGTGGCCTAATGTGTGGGAGAGATTGTCTGGCACAGTGAGGGGGCTTGTGGGAGTGGAAGCGCTACGTCTGTCTGTGTGTGGAGCATTTCCCCCCCTGATGTTCCTCCCTTGCAGCTGCATGGAATCTGTTTTTTGTGTTGTTTGAGGATGTGTCACAGGTCCCTAAGAATCACTTAAGTACTGTTAGTCACAGTGAAGAAGGTCCTTGAGGATTTTGTAGGTTTTACATCACAGTTAACAACACATTTGTAAAAAACTAGAAGGGTACCTGGAGAGTGCAGACCTCCGCCAAGGACAAATGCTTCCTTTGCCCGTGCTACACCCACAATTTTATAAAAATCAGACCAGTAGTTTTTCTGTAACCTTACTGACAAAAAAACAGCACTGTAAATATAGCTTCCTTGGTGTAGAGAAAACAAGAAAATGTACTGGTGATAAGCATACATTTTAAATTAGAGGCCCCCTTTTGACCACTAGTGGTGCTGCAGAGCAATGCTTTGATGAACAAGTACCTGTACAATTTGTATCTCTTGTTTAACCAGCATGCACAAAAAATGTTCATGCACTGCACAAGCATAAGTGCAAAATGTTACACATTTCTGAGAGCAGAGGATGGTACTGCTATTTGACAATAGGTGTGCTGTTAAGGTAGCAATGCAGTATTGAAAGGAGAAGAAGAAGAAGAATGCGAGTTGTTGTATGCAATGTATCTTTCAACTAACCTTGGCCTGGAAAACACACTTCAAACAACAAACAATCTTAACTGAAGTCAACTTGCTCATCCTTTCTAGAGCTTTTGACCACATTACATCGCATGATCTATGCCAGCTGATGGAGCGTGCTCAGTTGTCTTAAATGTTCAAAACTATCTACTATTTTGAGCCCTTTTAGAACTTAAAAACATCTGTTTCCAAGGTTGTGAGTGAACTGTCAAGCTAAAGATTGAACTCAAAGTTTGAATTATGAATTTAAATTGCAGACAGCATCCAGCAGACGCGGAGCAAAATTATCATAATTTGGTTTTATGTTTACGTCCACCTGGCATTTATTATATTATATTCACGTTAATGTTAGTTCTGTTTTTGGTCTCCACCAACTCCCGAGAAAAATATCTGTCTCTTTAGCTGCTAAATGCTCCACTGTGTTCACCATCTAGTTGTTAACTTTGTTTGGTTGCCATTTGTTGCTGGGCAGGTAGTCTACAGTGGGTTTAATTGAACCTTTTCAATTGATTGTAACAGCTGCCTGCTGTATATCAAAGATTGAATGACGGTGAACCAAATCAATGAGCTTAAAGACATTACAAAGCTCTGCACAGCCGAGGGGAACTGCAGAGTTGGGTTGTAACTGTGGGTTCATGATTACAGACAAAGCCTTTCACATACAAGCAGCGTCTGAAATAGTCCCAGTGTCCCGGGGACAATAAATGCATCGCCTGGGGCACAGTGTCTGGGTCAATTCTGGGACAGTAGAGAAAATTTTCAATACAAAAACATCTGAGTAAATTTCCAAAATTTGTATCAGCTTCTTAAAAAATACACAGTTACATTTTGTTGCATCTTTTTAGCTCAGAGAGGGTGTATCCATCAAGCTAGCAGCAACAGACCCGAAGGCAGCCCAGTCTGTATTTTCACAAGCTCAGAACCCCTCGGCTGTCTTGTGACGACATCTGTTTATAGAGATGGGTATTTTCCCACATGTTGCTCCCTTGGGAAGCAGAGTGGGGTGTGTAACATTTGGCTCTGTGTGTAAACACTGTTAAAATATTAATATGCAGTGTTATTTACGTGCAAATTAAGAGGCACCATATTGGTGATTGTCAATATATGTGTTTTCTTACATATGATATAATACTCGATGTATAGTGTCTAAATAAAAATTGTGCTGTTAAAATGTATGTAATTGTATACAACCTACTGTTGTGCTTCTCTTTAGGAAAGGTTTAATGCAGCAATTGCAGCAATTTCTGAATGAAAAAAGAACTTCAGCTCCTTCATGACAACTTCTGCTGACCTTGGAAGACTTTTTAATAAGGTAAAAAAAAACATGTCAGTAAGTGTGTCTTGAGCAAGAATTGTTTTGTTAAAAATCAAAAAGGTTGGAAACACATTCAAAACACCATTAAGGCTTTACAGATACACATGATGCATTAATTCATTAATCTAAAAGCACCAAAAATACAAATTCGGATGTTTTTTCATCTTCAGGCACCACAGACGTCTGAGTGATTTGGACTTAATTGAAGCAGCGGACACACACATCTACAAAGACATTAGCATGTTTGTGCTAATTCACGTGGCGGTGAAACCACAAGTCTATTTTCAGAGTTTTTACAGTGTTTCTTTAAATCCTGAGGGCAACAACGGAGAAAGGTACAAAAGGATAGAGGTCAGGTTGAGACAGAGGCTGCCTACGACTGCAGAGAAGGGGGAGAAATATGGATGAAACTGGAGGGACACACACAGAGAAACGAGGATTGAATCAATGTTTTGACCACAGAAGGCTTGCAGGGCAGCAGCTGAAGGACTGAGAGTGAATTAAATACAAAGCAGAAATTAAATGGGGTAAAATTAGTCACAACAAAGAGACTACAGAGGCAGTGTGATTAGAAGTGTTCATGTCTCTTGTGCGAGCAAGAATGGAGGGCTAATAGCTTTTATCGGTGACTGGTTTCTCAAGCCTGGAACACTTGCCTAGCAACTACACACGCCGCTCTCCGAGAGATGTGGTCACTGTTGTCATAGAGACAAAGCACACATTAAAGTTTTTAGCTCCCCACCTTTGGAAAGAGGGAAGTGATTTGCAACTTGGAGAAAACAACATCTTTCATTGCAGGTAACAGCTTATTATCTCTGCCTCTTCTGCATGCCCTCACTTTACTTAGAATCACTTGACGCACATCAGCACTTTGCCGGCCATGTGGCGGGTCACTTTTTTTTTTTTATCTTACAGAATATTTCTGACAATGTTCAAATGCAGAAAAATCCATAATTTATTCAGGTGGATGGTGCTTTTCCTAGTTAGTTGCTATAATTTCCAGGAAATCATGGACAAGATCTGAGGGTCCATGATTTCTGCCTGAGTCACGTCAGACAGATTTTCAGCTATGGTGGTATTGTTACTGTTGTAATGTGAGAGACCCCTAGCAGCAAAACTTATATATTGTGCGTTTAAGTTGAGGTTAAGTTAAGGGTGAAATTTTTTTTTTTGTTAGTTTTTTTTATGACGTGTCTGTTCAGAGAATCGTGGTTCATGTTGTTGGTAACTCTCATTTTTGTGGTGGATGATTGAATTATATATGGATTATGAATGGATTATATAACCATAAGTGAGGAGTCTTGGGGCCAGCTGTATTTTGCATATATGATTGCAAATATAGCCTTTGCATTGAACATCGTGGAAGGATTATCAACGCTACAAACCTCCTTTTATCTCTGTTACTTACCAGAAAATCACATTAAATCAAACGCCAGTACAGCTGATGAGTGCAAAATTAAAGAGGTTTACTGTAGGTTCATACACCGGATCGTACCAGCACAATCATAAACCAACTCAACCCTGCTCCTGAAAGTGACCTCACCTCCTTTCCAGTCACACACACACACACACACTTACATGAGTGCCAGGCCGAGGTAGTTGGCAGTGCTGCCCCAGTACATCGGGTTCTCTATGATGTTGAAGGGAAAGGCGGTCACCTTCTCATCCATCAGGATGCCAAAGTAATCACCTGGGAAACCAACACAGACACATTAGATGGTGGTTTAATGCTGGAACAGGTTAAGATGAGACAACTCCGGTTCTATTTGACACAAACGTTGCGTTTCATAACTGATGTCTGTTCATTTTTATATATATATATATATACTTGCTTTTCCTGTTGAGTTATGCAACATTCTGGAGACGCGCCCAGCATGCGCTAAGCGATTAGCAGGGGGGTGTAACGGTAACAGTTTGGATCCAAGCGCCAGTTCATCAATCAGTTCAGGTGGACAGGAGGGATCCAGAGCCAAACCTGGCGGACTCTTTTAACACTGTTGCCATGGATTCCGCTGTGTCATAAACCTTGATGTGTTGTTTCAAACTCAGATCAGACAGATTTCGGTCCTCTTGTCATGCTACAATCATTTTTGACACGTTAATAACAAAGAGCAGACTCTGAAGTCAGACTGATGATGGGAACATGACTTTGGCACGACACAGCCTTGTTACTGCTACACCGTCTGCCTGCTCCACCATCACCTGGCTGTTACTGATGTCAACAGAATGACCACATGAGTATGACCTCATGTGAAAACTCTGGAGTCAACGTTTGATTATTGTGCCGACACTTGTGGCAATAAATGAATCACAGAATATTAAACTGAGATGTGAATTCTTCTCACTGTTTGTGTGAGGAATTGTAAATGATGATTTTATTACGTAGCCTATGTTTGGCCCATTTCTCAAACGAGGACAGAAAGGTTTTTGGACATATTTGCTGAAACAGTGTCTAAGATTCTGGGTGAGTGTTGCTCACGGCAGTGGTTGACAACCATTTTGAGAGTGTGTTGCTAGGAGACCCGCTGTCAACTTTATGTGGTGTGCTACAGACTGGAAAAACATCATACCATGATTTTATTAGAGGTCCACTCTGTAAGCTTAACGGCGATGTATTGACAGAATATGGCAGAAAAGGAGTTGTTTTCATTAGTGTATATTCACCTGATAAGATTAAGATAAGAACCGTTGTGTTTGTTATCTCAGAATGAGCAATTTATATCTACAGAGGGCTCAGGTGCCCCATGTTGCCCCGCCATGTTTCTACAGTAGCTGAGAATGGACAAGCTAAACACTGACCCTCTGCAATCTCTTAGTGGCTTTATGCCACTAAATCCTACACACTGGTCCTTTAAGACAGCTGCATAGAGCATCATCACCTTTGCTGCCAGGTTGCAGTAGCCTTTTCCCCCACAGACCGTTCTTTAAAAAAATTCAAACAAAGTCATGTATTTGTATTTTGTGTCCTGATTTTTTTTTAAACAAGGGGATCTTATGAATAGCATCATCCCAATTTCGGACCAGGAGGCCGTAAAAAAATTCTGCAGTGAACAATTTTCATTCAAATGGTATCCAGTTGCTATAAAACATCCACATATTATACTATAAAGACCATAAACATTGATACAAGGCATTCCCCCTCTTTGTCTCTTTGCAACTTTTCATATTTGGAAGGCCCTTCCTGCTGTTCACTTCATATTCCATCTGGAAAGTGAAAGCGGAGCACGCAAGGTTCAGTGGAATCCACTTGGAAAGTGGACGTCATATAGCTTAGCTTGCTAATGTTAGCGCTGTTTCCTACAAGACTTTACTTTTCGTTCATGTTGTTTCAGCACCTGCCAAGTGCCACCGTCAAGCTCCTGCACACTAAGCATTCTAAGCATGGACGAGTTAATATTAAAAGTAACATTTAGTCATGTGTGCCAACTTCCTTTCTCACTCTCTAATGTATCCAACCCAGAGGTTATAAACAGCATAACTAGCAGAAAATGCACCATTGTCTTGAATAAATTGTGTTTCTCTGAGTTGAACTTTGTTGGAAATATTTGGGATAATACCCTTATATGTGATTTATAAATGGTTTGTAATAGTTATTAGCTAGGTTGTAAACACTTTATAAATCATTAATAAGCTGTTACAACACATTGGATAAGAAGGGACCAGTAATCTGTTGCTTGCAAAATAGTGAGCCCAGATGTTAAGCTTCAGATATCATTGCTTAGTTATAAATTTATAAGTTTATAAATGTAATAACTCATTAGTAAGATTAATTAGCAGTAAACAGTAATTGGATCTTGCCAAATAGTGAACCACATCAAACTATGAAAACTGTATTATAACTTATTTTTGATTGTTTATTAATGTAAAGTGTTATATAAAGTGTTTATAAGCTAATTAATAACCTATTACAAATCATTTATGTGGGCAGTCTTACTGTAAAGTGGTACCCTGACAGGTTGCATATTAAAGGTGGGTGGTCCAGCTAGCGTTCTCTTTTTCATGGCTCTAGTTGTGTTGATGGCAAAGGACCAGACTGTCTCACAGCAACAAGTAATCCTGTGACCTCAGTCATCTATCCCCTGTGATTTGAATCATGACAGAGTACAGGGTCACACAGTAACATGAGCGTTCGAATCACACATAGTGCTGTACTCAGGAACCGTTAACAATGTCAGCTCCCGAGCTGGTTAAGCCTCTGTGTCAGCAGTTGGTGGCTCCTTCAAACTTCACTACTTTTTTCTTTTACTATGATATTTTTTTCTTCTCAAGGATTGCGAGCTTCTACTACCAGGACAGAAAATGTCTAGTTTTCAGGAAAATATTCATCCCTACTCCTCATGACATCACACCATCTAACATGACAGAGGCCAACATTTTTGCCCTTCCGATGTTTATCCCAAGTCAGTGGTAGTTTAAGTAATTTTAGCATGTTTCTTCAGTATTGGAGGCTTGTGATGCACAGGAGTTGGATGTCAAACGAGTGTGTGTGAGGTTACTCGTGCAGTAGCGGGCTTTAGCCAATAAAACACAGGGGGCAGGTTGACTACAGTATGACACAGCTCACGGTAATCTGAGCACTTACTGTTGTTTGCTATGTAATAAGTTCCCCAGGTACTGTGCACACACAGACACACACTAACATTCAAATGCTTCCTCCCTCCTCCACCCACACACACCCACACACACACACGCACACAGAGGCTTCCAGTAGGTAAGGCTGACCTGTTGAATTACACATGTGGTGCTGCTGCTGGCCCTGTTTTCTGTCAAAGAGGGGCTGTTAATGCCCAAGTTATATAACAATTTTCATTATGTATGATCATTTAAACACCACAAGTAGGGCAGAATAAAAAAGAGATTATATAAACAAATGTTTTTGGTTTTGAATAGAAAACCAGCCGTAATTGGCCTACACAACAATATGCTAACCTCGTTTTTGACCTCAAAGTGACAACCGCTAACTAAGTCAGATTCACGTAAAACGTAACATTTTTTTTGTGTGTGTCCCTGCGTCACTGCAGTTATGAAAGTGGACAACCTGGATTTGCAGTGATAGCACTGAGGTAGCCTTGAGGTCAGAGAAGTGGGTCTGTGATGCCTAGGTTGGGAGTTTGGATCCTGGGCCGGCTGGCCGATACGTTAATGCCCTGCGCGTAATTTGATTGTGTTGCGATCTTTGTTTCTGCCCCTGTCCCATCAGTATGAATCATCAGGTCACAGTGACTCAAGGGGCTTAATATAGAGCGAATAAAGCATCAAATTACAACAAGCACCCACAGGCGATATCCTCTAGTATGTGTGTGCATATGTCTGTGGGTGCCCAGGGTAGGAGGAATTGGAAAGGAAACATGATCATGGTGAGGTGGAAGAAAAATCCCCACGTACGCGAGAAGATAAACACGCTTATCCAGAGAAATATAAAATCACTTCAAGGTAAAATAAGTAAACAAATTTATTAATTAAATCAGTGACCTTTTTGTTTAGATGATTCATACTTAAACTTTATTTGCTGTTTTGGAGAAAATACACTTTATTTTGTGCTTAACTGTTTTTAAAATGATATGTAGAATGTTTCTTAAAGCCCAAATGCAGTAACCATACATATAAATCAATGTTCATCGCATTCAAGCCATTCCCAAATGAGTTCAGTACAGGAGAGCTTTTATCTGCTGTTTGTGGTGACATTTCTGCACTGGTTCACCGGTAGTGATGCATTTTATGTCAGTCGGCAGTGACTGGTTTGCCAGGCCTAAAGGGATGTCTTAGTCTAGCAAATGTCGTGAAGAAGGGAACCACAGCGCCCAAGACGGGTCCAGGAAAGTTTCTGACAACTCCAGATACAAAAGAAACTTTCAGAGGATGCAGTCAAAAAAGGGTCCGAGGAAAGTTTTCTGTGGTGGAAAAAAAGGCTACTAGCAGCTACATGGAATTCAGCAATCATTCGTTACATTATTTACTGTACATGTGTGCCTTTCCTACTTTGTACTTTCTCCTAAATGTATTCCTTAAAGAGCCTATTATATATTGTCAGACCAGTTCCACACAAGCAAATCTCACCACCTTTAGAAAAGTAAACTCACACTTGCTGTCAGACAGGAAGTGTTACGACTGCAGTGCTTTAATCTTCTATTGCTCTTATTTGCGTCTGTTTGTGGTTAATTTTCTGCCTTGTAGCTAGAATAAAAAAAAGTCAATAAAACTGGAAAAATCTGTCATTGTAGGTTTAGATGTTCTAAAGTAATTCTTATTAGAGCCTGACCAATATAATCAGCCAGATATTGGCTGATCACAGCTATGTGGGTCTTTATTGGTATCGACATGTGTCTTTTTTTTTTAACAGAACATAATGCAGATTGTTTTTATTTGTCAACTTCAAGTCAGCTAGATTTAGTATATACATATGTTTTGCTCTGTTTGTGTGCTACAAAATATCTGTGAAAGTTTACCCTGATATAATTTTGGAAAATAATGTTTATTGTTAAACTCTAAAATATCCCGCCTCCATTACATATCTTTGTCACAACTGTGATCATTGCAAAATATGTGCATTTATGTGTACATTACATGTTTTGTATATCATATTCTGTATAAAGAATATTAGCCAATATATCAATATCAGATTTTTTTACTCCCTAATATTGGAATTAGCTTCTACTCCAAAAGTTGAATAGTGGCTGGGTCATGATTCTTATTTCCCCTTCACATACCCAGGTTTGACATTATGCTTTTTCAAGCCCTTAATTATGAAACTTAAAGCTGTTACAAGGAGTTTTTGACTGGTTATGAAACAGTCTCAGTTTATGAGTGATGCCTTTAAAATCACCTACATAAGTTAACAAGACCAAGACAACGGCTGCCTCCGGGTTGGATTCTCCTTGAAATCAGATGACAGAGTCCATGTTTAAAGTTTCACAGGCATAGCACATTAGCCTGTTATATTTTGTGGTTATTATGGTGGAAAGACTATCGCTTTTGTCCACAGGTGCCTCTAAAATCAACACAGTGTGAAAGTTCCTTGTAGTAAGTTTTTAAGTGTTAATGTAGTAAACTGTCCAGACCCAAATTTAAAAAAAAACAAACGTGTTAATATTTTAAGAACAGCCTTAACACTTCTAGCCTAAATATTCTGCCATATCTTGCTCATTTTCACACATTTTTTTCTGTGGACAAATAAATATCAGATCAGCTGGACTGCTAAGTGCCCAAGCTTGTAAATGGGTATGAAGTGGATTTAGTTATTACTTTACAAAGGTCTGAACGTCCTGTACTTTACACAGCAATATGGTGTAAAATCCCAGTGAGACTTCATTCTCATAAATCACTGGACAGCAACAACTTGTACTCAAGTCCTCTCACCACAGTTTTCTGCACTTATGTGACCTGTTTACTGCCCCCTGTCTGTGTTCCCATGTGCCTGGGAAACTTGTCTGTTGGCTGATACTGGCTGCTTCTGATCAGTCGCACTTTTATCTCTGGAGAAGGAAAACTTCGCTCATGTTTCTGCTTTCAAGGCTTTTAACATAACTGCTCGAAAAGGTCAGAGAATGAAACATGCCAGCAGAGTCCCTGGTGGCTGATTTGCTTAATCTGCATACAAAGTAGACGACACACAGACACACACACACACACACTCCTGCCAACTATTGTCACCACCTGCAGCTCCTGCTGCCTCCCCTCTGCTGTCACAGTTGGGGATTAGTGGAGACTGAGTGATGGACTGAGGGCGTCGAATGATGGACAAAGATGGTGCAGGATGGAGACACAAAGTCCGGATCTTGGAGATGACTCACTAAAATGACTGACCTAGAAACTAGAAACCAGAGCTTGCCAAATGGTCATAATGGCGATGTCGGACTCATGTTTGTCTGAGTCGATGCCCAGATGCATTCGAGGGCACAACAAATGAAAACATTGATTGTCATGGAAGCAGACGCGAAGACAACTACGTGTCCCCTGCCGAGGACATGAAAGCATTGGCATGCATAGAAATGAGCAAGGCTGTTCGTCTTTCCACATGCGAGTGTGCATGTGTGTGCACGTCTTCTCCCCTGTTTCCCCAAGTCACTATGATCCCTGATTTGGCGTGTTGCTTACTGTATGTTACCTTATTAAATCACAATAAAATAAAATAAAAAATAGATGTTAAATAGTTCCTGGTCACTCAAGTTAAATAAGGTGAAATACGGTTGTGTAACAGTGTAATCTATAAAAAGAAGAAAACAAATTTGATAATTAATTGTTTCCTCTATCTTCTCTCACAGAATTTTACAAGCAAAAGCAAAACAATATTTGATTAAACTATTTGTGATTACATTACACTCAGATTATGATTTAAATATAGCTCAATTCTGATTGGTGCACAGAAGTATGTGAGTATCACCTTTTTAATGAGCCCCGCCCACTTCAAACCAATGAGAACAACACTGAGAACAAAAGAAAATCAGAAATCTCTTGAGTCAAGTAACAAAAACTGTAACTTTGGCCCAAAATACAACCAATTCCCAAAACTGTGTGAAATAAAGTAATGATTTCCAAATCATTTCTGACCTATATTCAATTGAAAACAGTACAAAGACAAGATATTTAATGTTCAAACTGATTAACTTTGTTGTTGTTTTTTGTAAATATACACTCATTCTGAATTTGATGCCTGCAACATGTTCCATAACAGTTGTGACAGGAGCATGTTCACCACTGTGCCACCTGCATTTGTAGATGCAGCAACAAACTGTGTTTACTGACAACAGTTTTCCTAAGTGATCTCGAGTAGTGTCCCTCATGCAGTGCTACCTGAGGAGTCAAAGGTCACAGGCAGTTAATGTTGGTTTTTTGACCTTCTCCTTTACGTGCAGAGATTTCTCTGGATTCTCTGAATCGTTTAATGATAGTTTGGATTGTAGATGGTGAAATCCCTCAATTCCTTTCAGTTTTGTTTTGAGAAATGTTCTTAAACTGTTTTCACAAAGTAAGGAACCTCACCAAATCCATATTTGTGAAAGACTGAGCCTTTTGAGGACACCACTTTCACACCCAATCATGATACTGTCACCTGTTACTAATTAACCTGTTTACCTGTGGAATGTTCCAAACAGGTTCCCAGGCTTTTGTTGCCCCTGTCCCAACTTTTTGAAACTTTTTTTTAAAGTCGAAAAGTATTTGCTTTGCAAATCATTGCATTCTCTTTTTATTTTCATTCTACACTATGCCCAAACTTTTGTTGTACTTAGTATGAAGCTGATTTAGAAAATAGGTTTTCAGGGTCTTCGAAAAAGTCCTGATTTAATATTAGGGGGACTGAGGCCGAGATGTACTGACTTTAAATCCTGAGTATGGGTCAAGCTTGTGTAACTTCTGCATGGGTGTTTGATAACTTACCTAGGAAGGTTCCGGTGAATCCCAGAGCCAGGAAGCTGCTCACCACCAGCAGAGTGCCCATCACCAGGAGAGCTACACCAGTGTAGAAGACAACTGTCCTGTCCATCACCTCCCACCTGGCCTGGGCCTTCATCGCCACCGTCATACTGCAGAAAAACAAATCATAACCGCATTATTTAACAAATGGTACAGTACAGTACATGCTTTAGTTTTGATTATTAGTGCAAATTGAAAGGACGTAAATGTGAAGTGGGAGAAAATGAGTAAACAAAGAAAGAAAAGAAACAGATTAGTCAAGGTAAAAG
This sequence comes from Lutjanus campechanus, assembly GCA_027495735.1. NCBI lineage: Eukaryota > Metazoa > Chordata > Actinopteri > Lutjaniformes > Lutjanidae > Lutjanus > Lutjanus campechanus. The sequence continues at coordinate 4,631 of JAJHUR010087104.1, read as the reverse complement.
TAAAAACTTAGTATTAAATCATACTGAATTCCAAAAGAGGACAAGTTTGTTGACCTACTTTCATCAGAGTAATTCACTGCTGATGTAAGACGCACTGACATACATTACAAAAAGTGTCACGGTTGCGCTGTGTATTTTGCTGCACACGAAGCACTAATGAATCCATCAGTATTGAAAGAGAATTGGATAAACGAGTTGGCAGACACACTTTAGAGTTGAAGACCTGAATGTAAGCAGCACTTAGGTGAATTGGCAAAATGGAGCCTGACTTCAAACTGCAGATTTCTTTTTCTTGACTGTAACATTTATACTAAAGGAGTGTACCCTGTCAATCATCCATGAACATCACAAATGAATCTGGCCATTTGTGATAATTGGTCAGTCAGAAAGGAAGCCAAGACTCATCTGGATTTACTTTGTACTTTGTGTTTTAAAAATTCCAGTTTTCCAATTAGAAGAATTTGAATTCTCTTTGCTACTCTTCTTGGTTCAACTCTTGTAGAAAACTGTGCTTTTATTTTGCTATATTTTAGCAACCCCCCCCAAAGAGATCTATTTTCAGTTATTATAGGTGCAAATATTGTGTTTTTTCCCCTCATAAAGTACTCTTTATTTTACGTTGTACTGGCCATATTGAGGATACAGAAAAGTGAACTTTTACATCAGTTACCACTAAACTTTCCTTTGTTGTTGTTTTTTAACTTTGAAGGTGTGAATATAGGTAGGTAGAAAAATAGCAACAGAAAAGAAAGTCCACAAAAATAGAGACAGTGTAAATGAGATCGACACAGCTGTACAGACGGTGTCAACTCAACTTACAGAAATAACCACTCTACCATTACATCAAGGTCATTTATTATCATTACACAACACTGGGTTACATAATGAAATGAGACATGTTCTTTCAAGCTACACACACATGCAATGTATAAACCGATAATTGCATTCAGAGTAGAGTATGATAAAATATAAAACAAAATGAAATAAAAATAATTAGACAATATATTATATACATCCAGGAAATAGTTCTGTAGTACATTTTCTGAATTTGGTTCGGGTTAAATATAAACAGCAGCAAGAGAACGATGAGGAAAATATGGTCGACATCCTCACATTGAAAGTTCCACATCTGGAAGACACTGTCCGTCCAAGACAGAGTCCAGCTCCCCTCGTCCCGCCAGAGTCTCCCGAGGTGTTGTGGTGCAGCAGGTCTCTGTAAGATGTAGGGGTAGCAGTTTCTGGTTTTCACAGTCTGAATCCATTTTTGTCCATTTCATTTTCCTGGCCGGACATTGGTCAAGTCCCAGCTGAGTTAGCATGGCTCTTATCCCCGCTCACCTCCACTCCTCTTGGGGTGTCCGCAGCAGTGTGTTCAGCTGATTTGGCTGAGTGTTGAAAGATGTCGTTTGCATTTGTTGATCATCTCAAAGTCCACTGCCCTTTAATCCAAACCAAACGCTTCCTTTTCCAACGCCTATGATTGTATCTCTGTCATCAGCGATATGAATTTAAGCAATAAAACCAAAAAAAAAGACAGATTAAAAGAGATAAGTAGCGAACTTAGAAAGAGCTACTGGCCACAGCATCTACATTCATTGCTGTTGCGGTTATACATGCTATTTTGATAATTACTAGTACTACTATACAATTGATGCGAAAAGCTGTACGTTCCACAATCACAGTGGGCCATTTCTACAATGACCCCTTTTCAAACAAAAAAATTCTCGTCACTACACACTCTGTGCCCCATAAAAGTGTCCCCCGTGAAATCAAGCATAAGATCAATGCCGTTAGCAGGCTTTTCAATTTTAGATTTAATAAGCTGTACAATCTTTCATTTTGTGAGTTAGATAAACTGGAAAAGGAAATTGACAACTGTTACCTTGTGAACATGCATTACAAACTGGCATCTTTATGCTCAACTTAAAATGATTTGTTAGACATGAACTGCACAGTTATCGAAAACAGTTACTTATTTGCCTAATATAATATGATTTGATACGATAATATGATATAATATGCCACATATAATGTGTCCAAAATTAATTCTCAAATCATTGTAGTATTATTATTACTAATACAGTTTTATTAAATTGATTATTGTGCTAATCGGATGGATTAGCAATATACTAGAAAAGCACTAATAATCCCATCTGACCTCCTAACCAAATAATCCTGGCTCAAAAACTGGTTAACTGCTGTAAGCACAATGACAGCTTCTGTTTTCGCTAATACAACGACTAGCTGTGGGCAAGCGCTAATGCTAGCATGTGACCATGTTCGCAAGGACAATGTGATAAATATTAAACTGTAAAAATGCAGATGATTACTGAGCTTAATGTTATCTTGTTCACCATTTTGTTTAGAATGCTAACATTTGCTAATTAGCACTTGATGCAAAGTATAGCTATGACAGACAGGAGGTAAATAAGTTGTGCAGGTATTTGATCACCAAAACCAAACTACTGGACCAACTGACCTTTATGACCTGGTGATGGCACAAGAGGAAAAATTAAGCGATCACCAAAGTTATCACATTAACCAAATTTCATGGCAATCAGTTCAATAGTTGTAGTTGGAACCAAAAATATGAGCCTTATGGGGACTCAACAGGAACATTCAGAGGATCTAAAGTCATTTGGGTTGACCAAAGTCACAGGGATTAAGCCTGTGGAGAGCATGGATGTCTGTAAAAGAGTTTGTGCCAATCCAACCTAACAGGTGTTGAGATATTGGATAGGTGGAAATCTTGACTTGCTGGGGGCGCTAGAGGAAACACCAGAGGGGTCACCAAAGTCAGCACGGTTCTTCCTCTGGGGACAGTGAATGTCAGTAAAAGATTTCATTGTAACCTTCCAATAGTTGTTGAGATACTTCTGTGGTGGACTGACCCACCAAAAGATTGACATTACCATCCACTGAGGGACATGCTGGCATTGTTAAAAATTTACATCAGCAGGCCAGATACATCATGAGCTAATGATGAAAGTAACATCCCTTCTGCCCAGACATAAAACGGTAGAAATAGACCCCCTGTGTCATTGAACATGAGCTAGTAATGTAATGGTTTTAAATTCAAATTCAAATCTACTATAAACCCACCAGTGATGGGCCATCAGAGCGCAAAGACACAAATTTCATCAGGCTTGAACGCAATGAGATCAACTGACTCGAAGACATCATCATGACATCATTGTATTAAAATACATCCAGGACCACCAGGGGAGTAATCGGTGATGACTTAACTGTTAACTGTTTTACGCATTCCACCTTGGAATATCTTTATTGGTACCAGACAGAAGAGTCAAATCTTCATTTTGTTACTGAGGGTCACCAAGAGAATTTCACTCATTCATTGACTCATTCATGAGGTCCACCTTTGTTTTGTTTTGTTTTGTACTGCAGAGCCGATGCAAGAGGCAGTATTTCAGGTTGAAGTGCAACTCTTGTACCTGAGAACATGCTGGAAGAAAAACAAACAGGAAGCACAAAGCAAAGCATCAAAGTAACCTTGTAGCCCACAAATGCCTTTATATAATTGCAGACATGATCAAGCATTTTGCTGCTGAAAACCAGCTGTCTCTTGTCTTGCCAACTCACCCACATCTAATACATGAACTGTGTGTGTGTGTGTTTGTGTGTGGGGGTTCGAGTGCTTTTAACTTTCCCTGACGTCACACTCAACTGCGCCGACTGATGATTTGTGGGTCCTGTGTTGTCTAAGTGTGGTCATACAGTGAAAGCACTTTCTGCTCTGTTATAAGTTTATATCTGATATGGACAGAACAAGCTTCTCCTCCATATATATATTTATGTATATATATTGTTTGTTGTTTTTTCATGCAGCCATACATTATGTATATATATATTAGTGCTGTCAAACGATTAAAATTTTTAATCAGATTAATCACAGGGTTACTGTGGATTAATTTCGATTAATCACGATTAAATATCATTCATTTTTAATCTATATTAATCGCGTTTCATTTTGCATGAGCAAACAGACTCAAGAAAGAATGGAATATATAGGCCTACATAGATATGTGTAATAAAGGCTAGATGTCTCCTCCGTCCGGCGGTCATCTTGCCACAGTCAGCTGGCTCACTCATAACATTGTGTTGTAGTGGTGCATACTTTTTAAATAACCATAACTTGCTCAATTTTTTACCGATTTTCAAACAGTTTGGTTTTTTATAAACGTCAGAGGTGTAGTTGTAACACTGCACTTATGGATAATTATGTTACACTTCCGGTCAAACATCCAGAATTGTAGCCACGTTGATAACGTTTGTACTGTAAGAAACCAAACCGTTTGTAAATCCGTCAAGATTTCAGCAAGATACGAGTATTTACGTTTGTGCAGATCACTCACCTTCCTTCACATACCACAGACTCCGCCAGAGAGCTTGCCTGGGGTAAGATGGCTACCCAGTGATGCCGTTAGAGACTCCGCCTTAAGACATCTAGCGTTTATTATACATATCTATGAATATATATATATGCCACTACCGGATCAACTGCCCATTTGTATATGTGCGGCGGCATGCGCAACGGTAAGTCTACTTGGACAAACTGCCCGAAATGCGTTGCCAGAGACGTTTCAGGGACTTTGAGTCATTCTGCGCTGCAG
>JAJHUR010087102.1:0-15946 GCA_027495735.1 Lutjanus campechanus | reverse complement strand
TGATGCGCATAAAGCATGGGACTTAAACATCCACTGAAGAGATGAAAAATAGCAGCAGACGAAAACATCAAGTCTCTGTGGAGCGACGAGGACACTAACCTTCCTCAGTTTGCTACATGAAATAAACATAAATCCCACATTAAATCATGTTTTCATTTGTTTGAAGTTCAACAACATTTATCTTACAACAGTTATCTTGTTTGGCAGATAACCCTGCGTTCATGTAGGTTACGTGTGTTCTAATATCAGAAGTGTGCTATTGATTTTAGGAACGTGTCAGCTCTAGATCAGCTCTAATGCCAAAATCATTAACCATTTCTTTGGCCTAATACATGCCGGAAAAAGATATGTGATGACTAATTGGTGTTTATATACTTTGTCATTTTGTTGTGTTTATTGCCCTCTAACAACTGTGATAGGCATTACAGATGTCAGTTATTTGAGGCTATGCTGATTAATGTCGATGAGGACTGGTAAATGGGCAGTACTGAAAAAAATGAATGGAATGGAAAACAACAGTGACATGTACAGTAGTTAAAACTAAGCAAATAAAAATCTATGATAATGACAGTAACATGCATTATTTGGTTTAAAGCGCTTGAATCTTATGTTCTTTTTAGGCCAAGCACTCATTAAAAGCTAAACTTAACTTTTTTCACTGATATTTCATGAATTTTCCAAATTTTATGAGAATTGTTAATAAATATGATTTTGAGCGGATGTCATGGATTATGAAAAATGACTTTATTTGCGGTCGTCTAACATCATCATCGTCATATACCAATTTATATGATCTTTATCAGCTTCGATGTTGTGATGCTGCTTCTCATGAAGTATCAATAAATCTATTAATTGCAGCACTTATAGTCCTTGTTTGTACTACTGATGAAAACCACTGCATCTCTCCAACTCTGTTTGTTGTCCCACACGCACATGAGCATCCAAGCTGTGTGTCTGTCTCCCTCTCTCCTTCCCCTTAGTTTCTCCTCCTCCTCCTCCTCTCAGGCCTCTCTCTGTGCTGGACCATGAACCATTCTGGGACCTCACTCTCTCTCCTGGCTGTCAGCACCTCATTCCAGATGAATGGTGTGCTGGAGTTTTGTCGCCTGTGTTTTTGCACTCTGTCATCTTTCTATTCTCCATGTTGGACAGGAGGTTCTGTGGTTCAGGTCTGTCTGGCGACACCTTAGGGGTTAGCTAAAAGAAATCAGCCTGTTTTCTTTTGTTTGTTTGTTTTTTGTTTTTTGTACCAGGCTGTAATCATGTTTATTTCTGCTGTAATGGCCATTCGAGGAACTACAGTTTTTGACACTTCTGTGTTGGCTTCACTCTACAACTCCATAGGCCGTTGCTTGGTTTAGGCCTGTCATCAAGCTAGTCATGCAATTAACACTACTTAGCAACCTGACGCCAGACACGTTTGTCATTTTAACTAGTGAAGGCATAATTCAGCGCAGGCTAAAACTGAGAACCTGCTATTTGAATTTTTTTTTTGCACTGCTCTTTGCAGCAATGTATTTTGCCAACCTGAGTGTGTGAAGAATTACAAAACGCAGTAGAGTTCTGTACTATTAGTATATTATTTGGTGTACTATTAATGCTATCATTTCTGTATTTCGTCATCTTCATCAAAAGTGCACCAAGATGCTCTAATCAAGATTAGCAGCTGATATAGAAAAACAACATAAGACTGATAACACAATATTTACCACAAGCATACAGCAGTGAGGTCTGTGTAAACCAAACACAATGATGAAACAAATATTGTGCGCTAGTTTTAAATGACAGGGACAGTGGAGTCTATACGTTGCTTTTACTGTTTTGTTCATTTCACTGGAGCCTAACACTTTTGTTTTAGCAGTGAGCTTCACTCATGGATCCTTTTTATTGTCATCTTCCTCTCATGCAGACCTCAGCACATCTGTTGCCAGGTGTAGAACATCTCGCCCAACATTATTTTGGTACCCAGTTGGAAAGTCACCTTCCACCACGCCGACACACTGCCACAAGGCTGTGGTTCTGGTTTGTTACCACGGAGACGTGCACGCAGAGCGACAGTTGCTGTTTGGCAGCGATGCTTGTCTTGGCAGGGAAACGGCCAACACTGAGGTCGAGTGACAGCCAGACGCACACACACAGTCTCTCTCTCCTCAAGGCTCAGCAGGCAGGGCGGGCGGGTGGAGGGAGCTCCCCGTGTGTGTGTGAGTATGTGTGACAGTGTTAAGCAGGCGAGGGTGACAGTGACGTGACACTGGTGAAATAATTATGAGTCCAAAACAGGGCTGACAGGGAGCAGCCCGTGCCCTTCAACTATCTGTCAACTGTCATTAACATAGAGCCCTGATACACAGCCTGAGGAGAGGGAGGGAGTGAAATGGGAAGAGAAAAGGGAAGAAGACAAACTACAGAGGGGGACACAGCCAAAATGAGCCATCTTCAAAATTTATTTAAGGTAGAACTGAGTCTTAAAAATCCTTGTTTCAAGTAGAGTTAAAAGAAATCAGATCATCTGCATGGTCTGTTTAGCTTGTTTAAATGGTTTGGAATTACTTTAGTAAGAGAAAATATTTAGGGAGACATTTAGGAAACAAAATAGAAATAGAAGGATAAAAGAGGAGAAGGTGAAGAGTGGGAGACAGGGCAGACCAGGATAAAGAGCTAACGTGATAGACAATAAAACATTATATGTGGTGAAGTGAAAAATTATGAGAGGACCCTCGTGATAATAAAGAACTTACGGTTGTTGTATGGTCATTAACTTCAACCTATGTGTATAAATCTTAATAATACCATACCAGGCTAATGCTTTTGTTCATAGTTGAAATGTGCCATTGGTTGTGTCCATTCAGCTTAAACGCAAACAACTACATTTTGAAATGTTTACAGTAATATGATTCTAATTTGTGTGTGGCCTCAGGCTGTGAGAAAATGGCCTCAGAAGTCACCTCTTCACTAATGTGTGGATTTCACTTTGTAGAACGGCAAAATACCAAAGGTCACGGGCAAGAGCACTGTACGTGTGAATGTGTAAAACCATCATTTCCTCTTTCTATCTGATGTAAATCCAGGACAGTGATACAGTCAAGAGTAAAAAATTGGTAGAGCATGTACCCCATGAACTGAGGCTATCAGTCCTCAGTAGCAGCCATGGATTTGATTCCAGCCTGAGGCCTTTTGCTGCACGTCACTCCCCTTTTCTGTCTATCTTTGGCTTTCTTATCATAATCAACGCAACAAAGGCCCCCAAAAATATTTTTTTTTAAAGTAAGCCAGATCAAGCAGCAGACAGCAGCTTTAAAACTGTCGTCCTTTTGGCCCCAGTTCATTTAGTGACACCTGTGATAACTGGTGGTAACAGCAAGTGTGTTTTAATAATACACATCCCAGAGTTCTGTTGCAAATCTTATCTACCACTGGATGCCAAATATGCCTTGAAAAGCTAATTTGTCAGAAATGCAACAGAGGAAGTACTTGTATAATTGTTAACAGTGCAGACAAACAAGCCAACTTTTAAAGAGGACTGAGGAGAGTAGAGAGAAAGACAGACGACGCTGTTGTCTGATACAGTGATACTAAAGTCATGATCAAATTTGATATCCTACATTACATGAACTGGGTGCATGCACTGACTTTTGTCTTCTGCATCAGGTGCAGTTTGTGCATGCAATATTTCCTGTGAATCCCTTGTGTTTAGGAACGCAATTTGGACTCTGCCAGTAGCAATGACAACTTGACAACTACTAGTATAAAGACAGATGATTATAGAATGCAAATATGTTTCACTGCTTTGAATGGGCACAGGAAAAATCTAATAAGGTACGAAATTATTTTTGTATTAATAGGTATTGAAAAAAATCTCACAAGAATGACATAAATGAACAAAAATATCGATTGAAAGTGAAACCAAAAAATAAACTCTGGCAATATTCTCCACTTCTCTTTTACTGATTAAGATTTCTCTTTAGCTGTCACTTTTCCATCCATTTTTTGCTGAATTAGCTTCCACAGTAACTTATCCACGCTAGCTTTCTGTCCGTTGATGCATGGAGGCATGAAAAACAATATAGAATCATATTCTATTGTTTCATCAGTATTTAACATGCAGGTGCTCATGTTTTTTTGGTTTTTTTTGTCAGAATGCACACAACTTTTCAGTATAAATGCGCACAACTTGGTCCATAACATAACCCTCCTCACAAGAATAACTAATTCTTAAAGGTGATGGGGGACTGTTTGACGCTTGAAGATGTGCAGGTACAGACGCAGGTAAATGGTTTGATAATGGTGGTAACATGCACATGCTGCCTAAGCACAAAACTAGGATAAAAATGTAAATCAAATGTATTCAAAGTGTATTATTTCCTATCACATTTCTGTAAAATAAGAAGTACTCCCAAGTTTTCAGTTGGATGTGAATTTCTCATTTCAAAGGCCAAATTGGACAAAAACAAAGTATAATTTCACTGAGACATTTGTTTCAAATCCCTCACCCCATGAGATCTCTTTCGTCTGCTGTAAATGTGTGTGAAAGTGTTTCTATAGCTGGCTGCGGATTGATATGTGGATTAGGCGAAGGCCTGGGTGAAATATGTCAGAGAACACCCTGTTACCAAGAGTCAGGATGTAAAACGCCTCAGTGTACATAACTCTTCTTAACGGGAAGTAAATCCCTCCTCAAAACAAGAAGACACACAGTACATTTCGCAACAGTATATTTGGAAATAAATCTCACATGATGCACCATGAAACACTCAAAGAGACGACGAGAGAGGCAGAGTTAAGGAGAAAAAAGAGGGAGAGATGAGAGGGGGATTTATGGACAGGGGGGATATCCCAGTGCCTAAGACGAGCCAAATGGCCAACAACAGACTGACGGACTGAAAACACAAATAAAGAGCCATTTTTATGATGTGAATGGATGGGTTCCCTGGAAGACACTTGGCTGGATTTTATTTGGTCGTGGCTTTGGCCCGAGCCAGTACATATTTCTGTTTTATGAAGAGACTCAACGGCTAAGACATCGGCTAACAGAGTGGTGCGAACCCTCTCACCTCATCTGGATTGGTGGAGAAAAGGGGAGGAAGAAGAGAAGGCAGGTGAACGACAAATACAAAGATACAAAACAAAGAAAGAAACAGTTTAAGTGATGCTTAAAAATACAGGATCAAACATTTACAGTATGTATCAAAGTCTGCTGCTCTGAAACACATATTCCCAACAACAACACTCACACACAGGAACAGACAAAAGAATTCGTAAACACAATAAGCTTTGTAGAGATGATCTATAGCGCAGTCTAAGGTGCATAGTGCACAGCCATTTAGGGCGTGTCCAACTCCACTTGGCTATTTAAATGGTGCACAATGTGGCCACAAAGAAAGGCTCACTGCGGTCAACCCGCTGGTCAGGCGGGCCAGGTCATAAACATTAACATCATCATTAATAAGGGATGGGTTGCAGGTGGGTGAAATAGGCTGAAGTGTTCTTCCCCGTCCTAACAGTGTTTGCATGTTCTTCTGCATGATCCAAGGCACAGAAGGATGACTGCTATGACATTACGGTGCACGTGGAAACGGTGCTACAAGTAAGTTAATTACTGAAAGCAGCCTCTCTTATTATTAAAGTGAATTGTTTAAGACAACACAACACACAACAAAGAAAGTGCTGCCAAACATCATCTAAATGATGTTTTAATGATCAGAGAGGCTGCTTTCGGTTTCATTCATGACATATAATGACACTGTAGCAAATATTGTTAATTATTAAGCAGGAAAAATAAGGTATTAATTTGGTATTTGGAATTGGTATTATTTTTACCACAGGAGTTTAGACTTTTCATGATGTTTTAAGACTCCTCAGATACCCTGTTCATGTAAATCACTGGATTATAAGGGAAATCAGGTTACTTCAAATCCTCTATAAACTTTAAACAAAATAACCTTAAAGTTATGTAAAAAAATTATATGTATTTTGCACCTGTACACATTTTATGTATGCACACTTAAAAAGAGGAAACCACAAAGTACATGGTAAACTACCTTCTGAACTAAAAAAGCTCAGTAAACTCTGATAAAACAGTATTTATGCCAGTCCTTGTCTTAATATCTTTGATAAAATGCTGCATGAAACCGTTTGGACAGAGGGATGAGTCACAGCATTGTAAAACAAATTCCAGTAGCCGATAAAATAGTCATCACTGTAAAATTAATTGCACCCGTCGCCTGGATCTCTGACAGCGAACATGTGACAGTTGTTGCTTTCAGTGTGAAAACCTCGGTGAAAGCAGAGACGACTCAATCTCTCCCTCTGCCTTTCATACAGTATCTCTTTCAATCTCTCACACACATGCTAATCGTTCCCTCTCATTTGCATCCTAATGATTTCACTCTTCCTTTTTAGCCTTCGTCCGATCCCTCTATTAAGTTATCTGCCGCTCGCGCTCCCTCCCTATGTCTTTGTGTAGGTGTCTGCTGACTTTTCTGTCTGGTGTCTCTTGTAGGCTTTTTATGGAGGTTATTATTTGGAACCGAGGGGTGGGATTTCAATAGTTTATGTTTGATCTCTTACAGGAGAGCCACATGTGTCACTCACAAAAACACACGGAAATAAAAAAAAAGAAGAAAAACCTCAAAAAAGCAAAAAATAAATAAATAACAAAAGAGAAAATGTGTAGGATCACAGAGTCTTAACAATTATTGTTTCAGTGATACAACTGGTTAGCAACAACAAAGAAAAAATGAATATCTGTAAAAGTACGTGTATGAGTGTATTTTATGAGCTTCTTTTTACCTGAATACTTTGATTATTGTTTTTTTTCTTTACCCGATTGTATCTGAGCTGTTATCTGATTATTATATTCACTGATATTCAAAATAAATAAATAGACATTTCTTTTTTTCTCTAGGAAAATGAAAGACAAACCCCATTTAAACATGGTAGCAAAGTTTGTTATCTGACCATACAAACTTTTTTTTTTAGAAATCTAAATCAAGCCTTACATGTATCACTTCTAAAAACCTTTTTTTTTCCAACTAGGCAAAAAAGATGCATCCAAACAATGACACACAGCAGAGAACTGTGATCTTCACAGTATTAAAGACCACAAATAGTTATCTGCATTTCAAATTGTGTATGCTCATCTGAAGAAAAAAAAAAAAGAACGAAACCTTTGACTGGCCATTTAAATGTGCCATATGTAATTTCTGCTACTAGTTGTCTCTGTCACACCAAAACAATCACAAAATACGTAGTTTGAGAACAGCGTGAAGCAGTGTGGAATCATAGGAGTTATTGTTCACTGTTCAACACCATTGCTGATGAAAATCCATCTGACGTGACTCAGGCAGAAATCATTGTCATGAACAAGGGAATATTAAAGTTTCACATCACATTACATTACATTTATGTTTGCCTACTTCTTCCTTACTCTCAGATGTATCCCATATTTTTTATGGTAAGTTATAGCAACAAGGGCCTAGCTGGAAACACATCTTTACCATGACTAAATCACAGATTTCTCTGGGTTTTACCATTGTTGGAAACATTTGGGATAATGTAAGTACACAACTCCACAAAAATTATAAAATCGTTGTATCTCATTTTATCGTTTAAATGAGAAAATGTTCACTCATTCAGCATATTATAGCTGTAATTTGAAACTATCTGCAGTTAAGACGTGAAAACTCAACAATTGCGGTGGTTTGAAAACTTAATGCTTTTCATGTTTTTGACATTTAATTTTTATTAATGTCTATGTCCAAGTCCAAGTAATGTCCAAGTCTGTAATGGGATATTAACACTTGTAGTACATGCAGTGTCACCCCTATTGTGTGTGTGTATATATATATATATATATGTGGTGTGCGTGTTTTAAGTGCTTCTTTTCCTCCCTATACTCTGAGCCCCCACTGGGGCAGGTTGCACTATAATTAAACTCTACAGAGAAAGCTGCAGTGTGAGTGTACTTATGTGTTCTCTCTCTCTCTCTCTCTCTCTCGCTGGAGAGCTAATAAGCAACAAATACACAAAGCAATAAATTAATGGTGTGTATAATTAACCAGGAGTGTGGCTGGAGATGCATGACGGAGCACCAGCCACCATTAGGGAGTGTACAATCATGGCGTGTGAGTGTGTCTGTGTGCAGTCATTTGAGGGAGTGTGTTTGGTTGTGTAGGATTTTGAAAAGAACGATTCAGTTAAGCATGTGAAAAAAAAATCAACAGACTGAAATACACTTATGCACACATAAGCCATCATGAGATTACTGCAAAAATCACTTCCTGCTTGTTCATGCTCATGTTAACATCCAAGTGCTACCAGGCATTCCAGTCTGAAAGTAAATAACAGCGTCTAAAAAGCAAAGAAACATGTAAACCATATGTCTACTTTCAAATCAAGATTATAATGTAATGCTCTTATGACCATGCACAGTATGATTTTTACTCATCCAATTCTGTCTGTCATGCTTCTGTAGACATTAGGTATATCTTAAGAGAGGAAATTTCATTTGTTATTAATAACACAGGTAACCGTCATCTGGAGTTGTCCAGAGACATTAGTGTCATCTGCCCAACAACTCTGGCCACTAAACATTTTATCTAAGGCGACTCTGGAATCAGTATCTTGAAGTTTTTTGGCGACTAGTTGATTCACGCAGTTGCAGTATTTTGCATCAGCTGTCACAAAGACAAATTGCCACTTGCATCATCACAATGCAGAGGGGCATTAAGGAAATCAAATGACACAACTCAAACTGAAAAGTGTGTGTGTAAGGATTGTTTCCCCAAGTTGCACCCATCAGAGGGTTATTTCAAGCCAGTCATTCTATCAGTCAGCACTCTCTTCCCTCATAATGAGCTCACCTGGTGTGAATACATGTTCGTAACTTATTTGGCTTCACTTTGTTGCTGTCCAGATCGTCAGATTTAATTGCCATTTCATTTCACTTCACTCATTCAGCCTGACACTGTGTTCATACAAGCCTAGTTCTTGTTAGGGGGTTTTTGTTTGGTTTTGACCAAACCAATCGGTAGAAAGTCACAAATCCTCCCTGCTGATGAAATTTTCAGCTCCACAGAAGCTGCAGTAGTAGCTACTAGTAGCAGTAAAAAGAGTTTAGCATTATACTACTATAATATTGTCAGGCACAGTTTAAAAAAAGGATCCAAGGTGATCCACCAAACAAAATATTGCCTGTTTTATTCTACCCGTTCCTCTTCCTTGTCAAAATCTGGCAATTATTCAGTATCACCCACAATGCAACTCAACTGGTAAGAGTTTGGTCCAAGATTTGAGGCGATGATGCTTGCAGCAGCTGATGTAGCGCCACGCCGGGAGCCTCAAGCAGAGATGAAGACCAGGCTAGTAAGCTTGGCCTGGAGAGCGCATTTCTGTCTAACTCACAATCACAATCACATATTTGTTTCATTTCAAACTTGTGGTCTGCAGACCCAGCCGACGCTGACTCCAGTGACATCACTTGAGCTGCTTTTAATCAATTTTACATAACATCCCTCTGGAGCCACTAAAAGCTTTATACAACTTTTTAACATATGTAGTGGTAAAATACCTGTAAACACACCAATCATTGGAATTCCCCTTTAATGTTTTAGACATTTATCATTTTAAGAGTTGTATGTTTACTGTGTATGTACACACCCTTTATGTTGGAAGTAGTCAAGTAGGAAAAGGAGAGTGGACACAAATGCAGACTGAATTGAAACTGAAGTGAAGTTTAAATGTTAATGAAAATACAAAACACAAGAACTTAAGGTGCTGGCAAAAAAAAGGCAAACAAAGCCAACCAACAAATCCAAAAGGAAAGACATAAAAATCAAAGTCCAGAAAATGTAATAATCCAAAAGCACTCAGGGAAAAAACACAAAGCAAAAATTGACAAGGAAACACTAGGAGATCAGAACAACAAATGAGGATGAACAAGCAACTGAAGAGGGAACAGACACAAGGGTAAATACACTAGGAAGGGGGAGGATAACAAGACACGGGTGAGGGTAATGAAGAGCAGGGGAACAGAATCAGTGCTCCAAAAAAGGAGGGTAAAAGAACAAAGGAAGGAAGTCACTTTAGGGGTGTTACAATATACTGATATTGACGATAAACGTGATATTTAAAAACACAATATTGATATCATAATAAGAAATTGTTTGAATAATCCAGCACCTCTTAAATATGCTGTATGCTTAAAGCATTTATGCTTCTTTCTGTTCTCGCTTTGTCTCCCTCCCCCAACGACCACACACACACACATACACACACACACACACACACACACACACACACACACACACACACACACAAATGCACAATAAACACAGTTAAAGATGAATTTGATTAATCACCTTTTTTTCAAAATTTTACAGATATCGCAATAAATATTGTAAATTCTTTTGACCACAATCGTGCAAATATGATAACACGAACATATATATATTGTTTACAGCAAAGCATCTTACACTAAATCTTATACAGTTTATATCCTTATGTCCTACTGTAAACCTAGCTACACCATCTAAACATCTGCAAACAATTGCGCAAACAAGCCCAAACAAACAAACAAGTTGTCATAAAAACCATGCATGAGAACTCAGACACGAGAACCTGTTTCATAAAGCAGTTATTTATTTCTAATATGTTACTTGAACTAGTTTTCCTAGTCTCGAATATTTGCTGTAAACAGCAGAAGAAAAAGAGCAGAATCAAAGTAATACAGGTACAACTACAGCAGCACACAAGTGAACAAATGTAATGTGCATACATTAGAATAGCCTGGTCGTAGATCTGAAGAGCATTGGACAGGCTTCAAGAAATGGCCTATCACACCAATTCGCTGAGATGGATTCACTACTGGCTCAAAGTGTCCAGCAACAATTGAAAAGGTCACTCATGTCTCGGCTGAACCCCTCAACGTCCTGTACACCTTAGCCTCTAATCTGAATAGTGTGTGTGTGCTGTGTGTAATCTGAATAGTAATAAGGCTGCCTGATAGATTGATGCATAACAGCAAGGAGCATGCAGAGCAGGCAGGCTATTTTGGTGTCAACTCCCTTTATTTTCCAGCTGGCCCCGTTTCATTCAGCCACTTCAGATGTTGTAGATCTGATACAGGGCTTTGAGGCTGGGAAATGACTTTGATCAAAGTTGCATTCTGTCGTTTCAAAGAACCTGGTGGTGGGCTTGACATTTTATTTTGTACCTCTGCTTGTTTAAGGTAAAAAGAAAACTTGTTTCCCTGCATACTCTCTGCTCTGTGTTCTGCTCAGAACCTTTCTGATCACAAAATTTCACATTTCTGCCACCACTCCAATACACCAGAGGCACATGAAATTTAGTTACTTATGAGATGTAATTAGTGCAGCCCAAAATTTAGGGATGCATTCACTGTACACGTGCGACAACAAACATTTTAACAGAAATGCACTTCTGATCAACACCAGCACTCAACTCTTCTTTCAGTGAAAAACCTCTTGTTTCTCTCTAAAATCCACAAGCCTCTGTGTAAACAGTTTCCATTGGAACTGGCAATAAGGTCAGCAGATTCTTCAGAGTAACAGAAACGTTGTTTCTGGATAGGAGTGTTGCAGTTCAGTTTTTTATGTGCAATTTTTCAATGTGAGAACACTAAACAGAACTATATTCACCTCTATGGTACTGGGATGGGAGGAGACATTTTGGGACAGATATCTAAAAATGGAAAAAATAAAACATAAAGTATCTGAATGAATAAATACCACTACAAGTTTGTTTTTTCCAGGTAGATTTTGACATTATCATGTTTCCACCAAATTTTCAAGCAGATTTGAAGTGAACTGAAATGTCGCAAAAAAGAAAAAAACAAAACAAAATGCAAATTAGCTGCATTTCCATTAACTGTTTTGGTGTGAACCAAACTAGGTAAAGTAAAGCATAGTTTTGCCAAAACTCCTTTGTATAGGCTATGTTACACATGGCTGTAAGTAGAAGTAGCAGAGGGTGCCCACTCGAAATGACTGACAATTGCCAATAAACCTCAAAGATGAAGAAGAAGATGATGAAGATGTGTAGATGCCACCTTGGCCATATAAGCGATTTGGGCAAGTTATAATAATTATAGTAATAATTATTCTTTCATGTTAGCTATATCCATGACAGTGGGAACAGTTTCTTCTTCTTCTGTTGAAACGTAAACAGCTGCACAAAACACTGCTGGAGTTTCACAGGAAAACGTGATACAGAATCTCTCAAAAAATGTATGTGAATGGTGACCAGTTTTCAAAGTTGAAAAAACAATATGCTGCTCGTCTGGTGTAATCCAAGTTTCCTAAAGCCCGAGCATGCCAAGTTGACTTGAAAGACTTCATTTGCACCATGTTTTTAGCCTAAATCTTCACTGTAGATGCTGAGCTTGGAGCCACGTTCAGATGCGCATGCACACCATCTGAACTGAGTGTGTGTGGAGTGACAATGTGCACACGCAAGTGAACGGCAGGTTGAGGCTTTAGGAGACTTTTATTACACAGGATGAGCAGTATGAAGGCATTTTATGGTTTGTTTGTTGTTGGGGGTTTTTTTCGATTATTTTTTTTATTATTATTTTAAAACTGGTCACCATTTACTTTAATTGGCTGCAACACGCCAACATAGTTTTGTGGACTAAAATCCTAAACCCAACCTTCATTTGGCATGAGCTTGACTAGGTAATAACTGAATTTTCATTTTTAGGTGAACTATCTGTTTAACTCGGAAAAAGGCCAAAACCAAGTAAAGCGAGCATGAAACGTAAAATCAACTTTTCCCCCCAAAATTTTAACGTTTCCATCAACCTTTTCTCATGCAATGCTTCAAAATGCATATACTGATGAAACAACTTAAAATCTTGAAAAATAACTCAGGAAGGAGGATGTTTTTTTGGAAGACAACACAAATGATCATAGCAACAAGTGGAATTAAAACCAATTAGCCTGATCCAACTAGCATTGCATAAGCTAGTTTACCATTTTTTTTCCCTCTTTCCCCCTCGTGGTCACAGCTCTGTAGCCAGCATACTTTGTCGCCTTTGGCGCAATTACTGGGACTTTGAGGGAGAGCAGTGAGGGCAGGACTGTCCTTTAACAATTACCAGCCACTGTGAATATTAAAATAATATTAAAATGTCTGCCTCCATCTGCGGTCCGGTCCTGATTGCTATCTTAACCTCTGACTAGGGGGGAAGCACAGCAGTCCGCTCTGCTCAGAAACACCAACAAGACTGAGAGGAGCCGGGCTTTAATTCTTCTGCCTGTGATTTCTGGATAATAGGGAGGATGGATAATATATGCATGGCAGATATTACTGTCTGGGCTATAATGTGTAGCCACACAATTCAACATGCATGCACACACACACACACACACACACACATTTATTAATCTCTGCAACTGAACAGGACGGTTAGGGAGGGAAGGCAGCAATACAGAGCTATTATATTTGAATCATCATGGATATCTCTCTCCCTCTATCTCACACACACACACACACACACAAACACACACACTTCTAATCCTCTCTGATAGAAATACTGATGTGTCAAAGCCATGAGGGCAACTCTTAAATCAAGTTGGGGAGAGACGAAGGGCAGCAAAGATGGATAGATATATGGAAGGCAGGAGGGAGGGAGGGAAAGATGGAGGGATTTTAAGGTGGAGGAATAGATGGGAAAAGGCAGGGGAAGTCTGAGCTCGTTGTACACTGTTCGGTGTTAAATACAAAAGGGAAAGAAATTAATTAAGAACTTTTCCTCCCCTGATATGACATGACATATTGTTTTGCTCACACTTGAACTTCAAACTGATATTAAAAGTAACCCTGCAACACACCCACCCACACAGATAATTACACACACAGACACACAAACACACATAGTTGGTCACATGCAGCAGCACCTCAACTTCCTGTTGATAATCAGCCGGATTCATCTCAGCATTTGATAAAGATGTGACAACTAGTCTGTATCCACAGTCCTTCAGCGGACATGAGAACAGCATGACGCTGATTAAAGCCTGTAGAAATGGAGCACAGGTCCACACACACACATACACACAACAATCTGCTAACTGTTGCGATGTAATATTACAATACGTATCTCAGAGGGAGGAAAAAAAGGCTGTAATTTGTGGCGGTGCTAATAAATCACACAGATATTATGAGAGCAGGGATTGAGACGGAGGAGAGGAGAGAGACTTTTTAATTATGACTTAAACATCAAACTCAAAACATGTCTCAGGGGAATCTGCATAATGATTTCATCTCCCCCTTTTTCTCTTGGTGGAGCTGAGGGGTCTTGTTTTTTTTATTATCACTATTTGCACGATTAAATGAATCAACAAGACAAAGACAGTCAGCGGAAGAGATAAGCAACCCGAGGAACTCTCAGCAAAGTCCACATCTTGAAGTAGGAAAGAGCAGCTTCATGACCTCAAGTTCTACAAATTCCTCTGGTGGTCTCACAAGAGTGTGGTGATGCTACTTTATTACATGTGTTCACAGAGCAAGTTGTAGTAGCATAAAGACAAAGTATCACTAAAGATAAACATATTAGTAGAGACCAACCAAAGGGATTTTTCACTTACATGTGTACCTTAATAAACCTGTGCTTATTACTGACATCATTTATTATTTACATAAAGTCATTAAAATCAACTTTCACACACCAAACTTTCTTCTAAGTATCAACAAATATGATACTAATGTAATATACTGTATAAGAAATATTTTAAATAAATGATGATCAAAGTTTGGCTGAATTCTATTACTTGATACTCATTACTTTACTTTACTTTACTTTACTTTACTTTATTTGTACAGGACAGTGCATATTAATGTACATAGATTAAAAAAAATGTAAATATGCAATTTAGCAATTTAAGCTTTCTGAAAGCAACATATTGCTTAAACTTGTGTGTTTTGCACATAAAACCTATGACTGCAATGTAACTTGTGACTATAGCTGTAAAATCTAGTGAAGTAACAGTAGCATGTTTCACTCTATAATGCAGTACAGCTGAAATATAAAGTAAAATACAACTGATATACTCAAGTTAAGTACAAGTACCTAAAATTGCACGTATGTGCCCGACTAATCTGTCCTCATCTGGCTTGCTCACCTATTTATTTCTGTACTTTTAACATCACTTGGTGCTGTTATGTGGAGTATGTGTAGCTCAGGGAGTGGAATAAGTTGGCCTTTTATCAAATGGATGGTGAATATTTATTATTATGTTTACCGCCCTACTCAAGTGAACTTGAGCTCTCAAGCCTTTTTTTCCTGCTGGTATATATTTTTCTTCCTGGTTCTTGTTATTAAAAATGTGTTAATGCTGTTTTAAATGGCTAATTTAACATTTGACCCAAGGAAAATTAGTTGAAAATTAGCCATTTGAAGAACACTGGCACATTTACCAATAAGATTAATAATGAATGTGACCTGTCCATGTAATAAATAAATAAATAAGTAAAAAAAATAAAAATAAAACAAAAGTGTCTTATAAATAAATAAAATTTGTAAGCACACACTTTCATTTTTTTTCTTGCAGCTTGACTTTATGTAATTAGAATTTTAGTATCAATTGTATTGGTTTGGTACCATGATGTCAACAGTACAGCATCTTTCCTGTCATCAATAAGTCTTTATACTTACTGTGTCATTTTTTACAGTTTGTAGTTGTGTGTGATTTAATGTCCTGCTTCTTATAATGTCCACTAAAGTCAAACAAACTAAAAGAAATGTACAAAAGCGAATTCTTCAAAACTGTCTATATCCTATGAAAACTTTTCATATTACATCATAATAATGTGAGGCGTTTAACACAGTATGCCACAATAGAAATACACACACTTACACACACGCAGACTTCCCCTCTTTTTCTTTCTTTACCCCTAATTCTCTTACACTTCACCCCTTCTGCTCTCCCTC
>JAJHUR010087101.1:0-36847 GCA_027495735.1 Lutjanus campechanus | reverse complement strand
CTGATTCAATTCATTATTGTTTCTTTAAGGGATATTTCCGATACAATACCATTTTTTACAGGAAAGGGCATATGTTAAAAGATCAATCTGAAAGATAATCGATCTTTTTAAACTCAGCCCTACCTGCCTAAAATGTTTTCCTGCATGTGTGTAGCCTTACCCATCTCTGCAATGCTGCCACGCTTTGGTACACCGGGCTGCGTGACCCCTTTACCATCAGATGGTTTTGTGCTGGGCTCTCGTTCTGCTTCCGGAACAGTTTTCCTGCAAAAGAGACATCAACTTTTGTAGGACCCTGAAGGAAATGTGACAACATGGTGGAGATGGTAGGCATTTTCATATTTATTAATACTGAGCTTGATCAATTTCTGCTGCTGCTGTCTCTGAACTTCAGTAATTAGTTTATACAGCAGTTGAAGGAAGTCCAACCAAAATAAATCCCATCCAAACATTCCTCACAACAGTCTGTTTTAATGGATATAAGAAAGAACAGTATAGAGGAGTACAATGCAATGATGAAATTAGCATGTGGAATTGTGCCAATAAATCGATATAAAGGCAGACAAATGAAAAGGAAAGGAAATGCTGCCTAACAAAAAGAAAAAAGAAACTTTTAAACAGACATGGATGTGCGCTTCGCCATCATTATCAACATTTCCAGGCCAAATATGCTTTTGTGCGTAATGGGCCTACGTGTGGTCTTTGCGTACAAATGATTCATGTAAACGATGCAATGATTTAAGTCTAAAGATAAACATTAGCAGACACTTGGTATCTTCTCCCATGATGCTCTGGGTGCAAAATTAACTTCTCTGTCCACCGGCCAAACTTTACCAGCCACCCGACAGATTACCACTGATTTTGGGCTGATGATTGAAGCAAAATCTACCAGCCACTTGCATATTTTACCAGCATTTGGCTGGTGGTGGGAGATAATTCTGTTCCCAGTCTGTACTGCAGTCATACTCACTTGTTGCTTTTTGTCTTCAGTCTCATCTTTAGTGAGTGAAACTCACAATCACTTTGAGTCAAGTGACTGATTTAGCCAATCAAGAATATGACACTGCTTGGCAGTAAAAACCTGCGTTGCCTTGTCTGTATATGTTTGGGGTCATTACCCTGCTGCATTGTTCCCTGAAGCTAAACAGCAGCAATTTAAACTCATAGTCACTGTTTCACTTCAAATCAAATATGCTGGAGCAGAGCCAAAATGATATATAAAAAAAAAAAAACACACACACACTGTGACTGCACTGTGCAGTTGTATAAGGTTGAAAGATGTAAACGTTGGATCAGACCTCGGTATTGACAGAAACTCTATATCCAATTACTTCTGTCCTTTGTTATGAGTAGATTACAAGCTATTCTTTTACTCATATGAATTAAGTTTTGGAAGTTCTCTTCCTTTGTTTTCTTTTGGGTTAATTTCTTCACTCAAAGACTCCCGAAATACTGACAACTGGCAGCGAGCCGACATTTAAATTACCTGCACCAAAGTGATAATGGCTCAGTGAAAACTTGTTATACATCCGAATGCCAACCGTTCTTTCCAATTTCACCAGAGCGCTCGTGGAGTGTGTGCTTTTTAATTTAGAACTTGTATAGCTGAGGCCCTCTGTGTTTTCATCCGCTGTCTTTTTCCATCTCTGCCTCTCTCTTGCCTGGAGGACAGCACTTAGAACCCTGCGAGGCGAGAGGTTGGGGGGGAAGCAGTCGAGCGGGAGAGATAAATTACTGTGGCAACACAAGTTTCCCTCTAAGTGCTCTAAATGACATATAAGATGCAGTCAGTAATGACTTTTTTATTCTCCACAGCATAAGCAGATTCTGGGTTCATTAGTGAGATTATCCGCCTGTCCTCTTGAGATGCATCACCCTCTGAGAACCAGACACACACACACACACACGTGCGCTAACTTTCTCCTTCAGTTACAGACTGAAAGAGACCAATTACATGCCACTTGCTCCAGTTATTGTTCTGCCTAATATGGCGGTATTGAAATATAGCTCCATTTAAAATGTATTAACAATGTATACAACGCTCTAAGGAGAGAAATGCAATGCACCGAGGCAGATATTATTTTATCAGATTTGTTACTGAAGTCAGTTTGACTTTAAAAGGGACAGTTCACCCCAAAATCCAAAATACATCTTTTACCTCTGGCCTGTAGTGCTATTTATCCATCTATACTGTTTTGGTGTGGGTTGCCTAGTTTAGGAGGTATCGGCCATAGAGATGTCTGCCTTCTCTCCAGTATTATGAAACTAGATGACAGTAGTTCTGTGGTGCTTTAAATGCCAAAAAATACATTTTAAAAACTCACCAGCAATGTCTCTTTCCAAAAATCATGACCCAGATGCACAAGATAATCCACAGACCTCGTTGTGAACAGTATCATGTCGGAACTACATTCTTTCTATACTAGAATCTACTGGAATTACTTTAAAATTTATTGTACCTACTTTCTTTCTGATAGGAAGGAAGTAGTTCTTATATGAAACTGCTCACAACAAGGCCTGTGGTTTATCTTGAGTAACCAGGTCATGATTTTTTGAAAAGAAACACTGGTTTTGAATTTTTCAAATGTATTTTTTTGGTGCTTTAAGCACCACAAGCTGAGTGCCATCTAATTATATCATACTGGAGAGAGGGCAGACATCTCTACATCTCTTAACTGGCCAAGTGACCAAAACAAAACAAAGAACATTCTGTTAGCCAAGCCAGCTGTTTTCCATTGTTTCAAACCTTATGTTGAACTAACCAGCTGCTGGCTGCAGCTTCATATTTAATGGTCATATAGGAGAGAGTTATCGATCTTCTCCTCTAACTCTCTTCCAGAAAGTGAAGAAGCTTATGTCCCTAAATGTCAAACCACTGCTTTAAAGTTACATGTACTTTGTGGGCACTGATCTGAGAGCAGAAGTCACACGCTGACAAATCCTCATCATCATCTTCAATGACCAAATTATCAGACAGGTGAATATATAGAACAGTCAGTCTCAAGAATGTCCTCTCTGTGAAGAATGAAGAATGAGGTTACAACACAGAACCGGTTTCAAACTGTCCAATTCCTGAGAATCACTTAGCTGTGATATTATCAGCTCCTCTAATCACTTCCTACAAACCGCAAACAATGACTTAATGTTTGGGGGCAAACTTTCACATTAGACAGGCTGCCCTTATTCAGAGTTTGACCAGTTGTACGTGATGCTTGTTGTTACGGTACGACAGTTTAGTGTTTAGATAACAAAGATCAGGCTAAACTAAAGCTCACACATACTACTGTATGAGCTATTTTTGTATTTCTGTCTTGCTAAAAATTATGCCAGACCTGAGAAAGAGGAAGGAAGACACTGAGTTGACTGAGGTGACAAAGAGCAACAAGGTCAGGTCTATAGCATTTAGTTAGTTTCAAATCCTGCGTACATAAAAACCAGGATACGAGTGCACAGAACAGTATGTGCTGTGCATGCACAAATGTGGTCCCATGAGCAGGGGGCTAAGTATGAGCTTGACCCTCCCTACATGGTGGTGATTGCTTGACGCACGCTCGCTTGTTAAGCTGATCACCACAAGTTTGAGGAAAGTATAACTTCACCCACAAATGTTCAAAGCCTCAAGTATTCGTCACTGGAACTCTGAAGCCCCAAAAATGGTTTTCAGTACAGTCCTACTGACAATATTGTGTGTTGATAATTGTTGTAATGCTTTTTTGTATTTATTCTTTTATTTTCCAGTGTTATTTATCACCTGTTTACAGTAATACTGTTTATTAATTTACTATAATGATGAATAAGTCATGAAAAGATACATGAAAAGATTTTGAATAATGATTGATGGTTGTTTCATTTACTTTCTTTCACAATATATCTATATATTTTCAAGGGGCAACATGTCAGGAAAGAGAAAAAAAATGTCTAATTAGAAATAAACATTTCTTCACATTATTACTTCAACCTGCAGTGCAAAACTTTTGTCTCCCCCTTTTGGCAGAGACAGTAATTACACAAACACTGTCACCATGTTCTTGTTATGTATGCCTACAGTTTTCTGCGATATGGTCAGCCATGCTGTAGCCTACTCCATTGCTTTGGTTGCTCCCCCTTCAGTCCTGGCAATGCAAACATTGCTGGCTGACGTAACACACCAGCAGGGGAATGTTGCCACAAACACCAGACTTTAAAACTCCAGTATACTCCAAAACACTGAGAATTTTACCTGGCGGCTTAATGAGCATTATGTCAACCCATCTGACAAGGGACTGTAACAGACATTGAAGTCTGCAGCTTTTAAGTCCACTCTACCATGCTTTACTCACCCGTCTGAATCTGTGTCCTGGTCACACCGGACAGGTCTGTGAGCATCTGGGCCTGGGGACACAAAACAATCACCAGCTCTCAAGAGTTTAATTAAAACAAAAACAAACTCCAAAGTGGGGAGTGAGATATAATATATAAACCTTAGAAAAGAAGAAAAAGGTAGAAATTGCGTATCTTTGCTTTGATCTGCAGGTTTCCAAATTGCTTGTTTTGTCCAACCAGCAGTTCAAAGCACAAATATATTCACTTTGATATAACAGAAACCGATAATATTCACCTTCAACTGGCAGGAACCAGTGCATTTTCGTCATTGTTGGCTCAGGAAATGTTATAAACTATCTAACTACTATCATTCTACATTTCTTATATGCTCACCTGTGGTTTTGCTGCTCGGGTTTGTTTTTGAGGGAACTTCTTTCGCAGGACTGTCTTCTTTCTCCTGAAGCACCTCAGACACCAGAGCCATCAACTTTTCCAACCTCACCAGCTCCTTCTGCATCTCTATCTTTTGCTGAAAAACGACACACACTTCAATAATATATAGGTTGGGGTGAGAGAAAAAGGAGATGCAATGCAACATCGACTATTTTAAAAAACAGGGACACAATCTGGCTGCACATTTGGTTTCTTGCACTGACGTATGAAAACAATAACAACTGTCAATCAGCGAGGAGGGACCCACACTCAGTTAGAGGCAAGTTAGTCATTAATGGAAGGGAATGGGTGCTTTTTCAGCCAGGCAGCACTTAGTGAGGAGAACACATGGCAGAATAAGATAGTGAGAAGAAGGTGATTATATAATATTTAAGAAATAACAACAGCCTTTTAACTGCTGCTGATTTGGAGGAGCAGAGTGCATCGGTTTGAAAGTGTGTGTCAATGCTTCGTTGAACTAATACTCTGAATTTCAGGCTTTTATCGTGCGTGAGAGCATTGATTATGTATACAGATGCACAAACAGGAGGCACAATAATACCACACCTCTGTATTCTCAGATGTGTGTAATCCTGGGCCCCTTTCTAAACCCCAGGGCGTGAAACTTGAACTCCCCAGTCAAATACAGTCGACAGATAAAAGTGAGAGCGCTGGAAGATGGATGAGGTAGAAAACAAGAATCATCTCCTAGGCGGCATTTCCTCTAACGTAAATGAAATGCAATTTAGAAAGCTGCTGAGGGGGACATTTTTTACTGAGCGAGGTAGTCTGTCATCCAGGAGCTGACAGTTTGGTTTGGGAGAGTGTGGTGGCTGCCCTCTCTGGGGCAGAACGTGACAGTGCATCGCTGGGACTACAATGCAACCACGCAATGCTGAACGAGCAAACAGACACACTTAAAAATGTTCTGTGTTGGGATTAATGGAAAATTTAATCATTTTTATCAAGAATCAAAGGTTGATCACACAATGAATTTGTTATTTTTCTGAAATAAAGGGTCTATTTAGAGAGGTTTGTATAAATAAAGCAGGGAAATTGAGAATGTAATCATATTTACCTGAGTAACAAGGACTTCGCTTGAAAACTGTGATGATTCTATGGAAACATTGGGATCATTTACTGCGACATCACCTGCAGAGAGGAAATAATCAAATAGAAATGCTTTTATTTTTTTTTTGAGAGAAGACACATTAATTCTGACAGCGGAAAGAACAGAGTAAGCACATCTTTGGCAGATTAGCGACAAAAAAAGAAGACTTTATCCCCCCGGATCTGATGTCAAGGTTCTGCATAACATCAACGTTTCAGAAGCAGAGAATTTGTTCTTCAGCAGAACAATAGTAGTTATATAGTTCAGAGTTATTTTGCCCACTGTCTGCATGTGTTACAAGCATAAATACACATTTACAGCTCATTTAGATCAAGTAACAGGACTGGGACGGGCTCAGTGATTCAAAGTATTACAAAGGTTTCTGCAACAAGCTAAATTTAAGACTTTCTAAGACCTTTTCAAGACAATGCAGGCACCAAATAAATAAATAAATAAATAATAGAAAGGATATGAAGGAATATCAAAGCCAGAATTAGAACATTCAACTGAACATGACTTGTGAGAACTGTGTGTACACAAGAGTAAGTTGTGATTAGTTGTGACCAGTTGTGGATTTAACTTCATGATCCAAACGAGTTTTAAGACATGTCAAAATATTTAAGAGCTATTTCAAGAGCTGAAATTCAGGCTGTTGAATATCTGACTTTTTAAGTACATGCAGGAACTCTGTCCTACACACATTTACAGCATCCTTCCTCACTTTTATTTCTGTGGCTGTGCATTTTTTATTGGCCTGTACTACATCTCATCATTATCATTGAGTATAGAAGTATGAACTATTGTTCTGTGACTTTGTTCTTTCTTTCTTTGGTTTGTCTGTTCCAAGCACCATCAGAGTTTTTAAACTTTCTATATACAAGCTCAGACATTAATACTGCTGGTTGTCCTGTAACCAGATATTTGTCACAAGTATGCTTGTAATGTTTTGTTTTGTGTTTTTTTATTTCAAAAAGCCAATAAAACATTAATCATGAAGATCAAGTAACAGATGTCTTGTGGTTGTACTTGAATAAGACAATCTTTTGTGGCTCCTAACCTTCTCTGTCATCATCACTCATTTTAAACACCAATATAGCCGATCTCACTGCACAGCTGCTGACTGCTGTTAAACATATTATGAGTCCCAGTCATATTTCATACTTGATGTCTGACAACAGAAAACAGATGTTAAGAAAAAGTGAGAGATCACAGTGATGCCTATTTGTATGCAGTGTTGCCACACGTGCCACAATCATCATACTGGTATCATAATTTTAACTACTGTACGATATACGATAAATAATTCTAAAAAAAAGGAGATAATTTTACTGTTTCAATAAATCCACAACAAAACGTTTGTGATTTGAGAGCAACCAATGATATCAGCATCGCACTGATCAAAGCAGTGACGCAGTGTGTAGATGTCTTTTGTTTTGACGAATGGGCGAATGGAGGGAGTGATTGTGAGATGACGACGACGCTCCCAAGTAATTTGGTGCACATGGCATAGTTTTGCTATTTAACGTAGTATTCTGGCCCCTTCCCAGGTCGTTTCATATATAATAGTTTTTGTTAAAATATGGTAATTTCACAGTTGCAGTACACTATTGCTGTAGTTGTTTCCATCTGGCAGCACTGTTTGGTGAAAATATGTTAAGTAATTTGTGGTGGAATTTTCATTTTACAAATTACAGACATGGCAGATTCACACAGGACTTTGATACTTTTATGGCTTTAATACTATTACATATCAAAAAATTCTTCATCATTTGACACCAAATTTCAATACCTATGGAGTAAACCTCATCAGTGTTAGTGAGCAAATAAGCAAGCAGCATCTTTGTACCAAGATCTTATGATGCTGTGATTGGCTGTCCAATGTTACACGTCGTAGAGGCTCGCAGGGAAAACACTTTGTTACACCCATAGCCAGGGATCATTATTTTCTCTTTGAACAGCTTCCACTATGTAATGTTCTTTTTGTTAAAATAGATTTGGTATTGAAAAAAGTATCATTTGGGAACCAGTATCAAAGCCAATGTGTCTGTACGGGTACTGGAATCAAAATGTTTTGAACAATATCAAAGCAGTTATTACAAATTTCTCAAGGGTCCTTGGTAATACAAAACCAAGCCGGCTGCAAACCTACGGTAAAAATGAAGCCCTAAAAAAGATCTATTTTAGTTACTAAGAATCAACTTACATTCTTCTGGTGTCCCAAACAAGTCCACAGACGCTTGGCTGGAGTTAACACAGTCAGGGCTGGGGCACGCAGGTGGACGGCTCAACTGTTCTGCTCCACCAGCTGTGAGACCCTCACATCTGGTAGCTTCAGTAGAGTCTCCCTCATCCTGGGTCACAGCAGATGGAGGAGCTGATTTTCCCAAAATTTCATTCAAAGTTGGTAAATCGTCTCTGCTGCAACATGATGAATCAGATGATGACTCGAGCCTCTGGGCCCTCTTCCTGGATACGGTCTTGATGGAGGACTGGGCACTGAGCTCTCCACTACCATGGCTGCACGACTTTGTTTCATCAATTTGTATGACTGGTACCTCGAGGCCGTCGGGAGTTAAAGATGACTCAGTGTTTAAAATATGTTCAGCACCGTCAACTGATTGTTTCCTTGAGGAAAAATCAAGCTGATTCTCTGTGATTTGAGAACACTTTGAGGGTTCATTTAGCTCCTCATGTTCGACGGCCATGAAGCAGAGCCCAGAATCCACCACTTGAGGCACAACAGAAAGAGGAGGACTTTCTATTCCATGTTTGGACACTTTATTTGGCGTAAGGACACTATTCCTGATGCTGTCCTGACCTGAACAACTGATATCAGGGATCAAGGCTTCCACCAGCCCTTGATCTGGTTTCTCAGCAGCTGTTTTTCTTGTTGGGTTGGGTGAGATCGAAGGGGAAATCACATCACTAGAAGACAAGTTTTCATTGTCTCTTAACGCCTCATGGTTGGTGATTTCAGATATCTCTGGGTGTGTCTGATTTTTTTCCGATTCAGCAGCATCATGAACATTTTCTTGGTCTACGCCACGGCTTCTTTTCACATTTGGACCACCAAGATGGAAAGATCTCCTTTTAGTTGCTTTGAAGCTCTTCAGCAACTGCTCTGTGTCCAGCTCGCTGTCGTTCTTATCCTCCTCATTTTCTACACCGGTCTTGCAAGCTGAAGTCTCCAGATGAATTTTGTTTGGTAAATGACAGGTGGGATTTTCGCTTTCAAGTGTTGGTTCTACCACATCTGCTTCTGTTGGACTTGTAGAGCTTGGGACCACAGGGACATCACAAGCAGGACTAGCTTCTGACAAAGTTTCCGCAATTGGCTCTTCAGCATCTTCCTTTGGTCTCAGGTCAGACGTTCTCTCACTAGACTCCATGCTTTCTATTCCTCCTAAATCTTGATCATAAACACATCCGTTTTTCTCAGCCACCTTTGTCACGTTTCTATTCTCAGGAGAAGTTGTATTATCCAGTGTTCCACCTTTGGCGTTCTCAGATTGCTTTGCAACATGGCCGTCCTTTTCCAGTCTATTGGCTTTCAAGTTTCCTTTCTTGTGACCTTCCTGAACTTCCTCAGCAAAGACCTGAAGTCTTCTACTTCTCCTGGTGCTCCTTGTGACAGGAATTTCTTGGTCCTCACTGCTGGGGTAATTCTCAATATGAACCTGAACGTCTTCTGACCTTGGTCTGGTCTTCGGGCTGGTTTCTTCATCTTGAACTCCAACAAGAACAAGAGGTTTCGTCACTTTTGCAGACTTGCCTTTTTCTGACCTTTTACCTCTTCTCTTGTCTGTTTTTTTTGGCTCAGTAGTTTCGGACTTTGCATTAGCTTTTTCGAGCAAATCACTGTCAACCTGTTGCACAGAGTTGCGTGTCCTTTTCCTTGACTTTCTTTCTGGTACTTGTTGTCCAATATCAGACGCAGGACAGGGAACCTCATCTTTACCGTTACTTTTGTCATTTTCTGGCAAGTTGTTAAACTCTTCCCCACATTTCTCTATATCGTTTTCCTCCATGACCTCCATCTGTTCTGTTTCATTCAGAATGTCACTGCTGGTGTCCTTTACTTCTTCTATCAGTTGTTGCTCTTCCTCTATATTGCTGTCACTTTTATCTTCAGAGCTTGTTTTCTCGACAAAATCAGCAGGACAAACTGTTTCGGGTGTTGTTTCTTTAGTTTTTGATGGTTCGACAAAAACATTAAGTGGAAGAGAGATGCTCCTTTTGCCTTTTCGCTCTCGTTTGTAGACAGCCCCGAACACCTGCTCTTCAAGAGCTTTAGCACGATCCTCCCTCCTAGCATTCACCTCTCTGTTGTGTTGCTGGATGTCTATTGTTGACGCAGAAGAACCGCTGTCAGAGTCATCAGCGTCTTCGTTGGGTTTCTCCAACTCAAGACTTCCCTCAGCTGGAACTTTCATGAGCCACTCAGCAACTTTCTCTAGACTTTTCTTCCGTTTCTGATCAAGAATCTTGTCAGGTTTTTCATCCTTTTTCTGCTTCTTTCGTGAGGACTGTCTTAAAGGTTGGTGTTCAGCCTCGTCAGGAATTAATGATGGCTGAAGGGAGGCTTTCTCCAATTTGGAAAATCTCATTTTGCCTCTCGTTTTTAATGCTGATGTTGCCTTTTCAACAGCTTCTGGCATTTCCATTGGTTCCAAATTATCTGTAGAGCTGAGCATTTTCTTGTCAGAAGCTGGTGGGGCCTCTCCAAGGCCACTGTCCAGGCCCTCATTTTCTGTCGTCAAAGGACTTGTGTCTTCAAGCCCCATAAGTCTTGCAAAACCATTCTGGGCTAAAAAAAAAAAAAAGCAATGGGGGAAATTACAAAAAATTAACTTTTTGGAAGACAACACACTTTAAAAAGAAACAATGTGTAACCATCACCTATTATCATCACTTAATTAAATTTAAGTCCAATTTGCCATAAAACTGAAAATCAAATGTGAAAAATGTACTCTTATGAGTATATATATGTATTGTCAGGTCAAAATTATGAGGCAAAACAGCGATAACAAGCTGAGCTAGTTAAAGAACATTTGCCCAAATACGTTTATTAGTAAAAGCCTAAAAGGCTGTAAAAGAATAACAGAGGCATTCGAAAGACCTCAGGATTTTACCCTCTATGGTTGAAGAGTAAGACCTCGGAAGATCATCATTGTCGACATTTTCCACGTTGTCATGCTCAGTGGCGGGTGTATCTCCAGATGATACATCATGATGATCTGTAGCAGCTTCAGCATCTGTGACTCTGGGCAGAAGAAAATAAAGGGGGAAATACAAGGTGAGGTACACTGAGAATAAATCATCATTTACATCATTTCAAATAAAAGACAAGTTAAGTGTTCAGAGGTACTGCACACTGAAACATGTTTGAGCTGTAAACTAAATTATATGACTGTATTGTGATGAAACAGTACTACGGCTGATGTTAATATGGACGTTTCTTGCCAGCTTTAAAAATTTGGCATTTCATGGGCTGAAAATGGCTCAAAACGCCATCTGCTGTTTTCAATCAGCCCTGAACCTTGCTAGGCCAATGCTAACACAGAGTCGACCGGTTGGGAATTATCTATGTCATGAAATTTATATTAGAAAAAATGTTAAGGTCTTTCTAATCAGAGGTCAGCAGCCAACCTCCAACTCAAATTTCTTACCCCGATTGTCCTTTTTGCTGCAACATTCCAGTTAAATCTGAAAACATAAAAGTAATGTGGTTAATTAATGTAATGTGAGTTAATTTAACCAGCAATTTTACAAAGTCTGTTATGTGGCCTTACAGTTTGTGCCAGTGTCATGTTCATATGCTTGTATCATATCCTGCAAGCCTGCGATAAGCCTCTGAAACCCAGGGCTCTCCTGCAAGCTCCTGTATAAATAAAAGAAATCAAAATAAATACATGTGTTATGATAATGCAAATATTAAAAAATAATTAATGTTACAAAGTCTTTTTTATGGAATTTGTCCAACCTTTTTGTTATTTTGGTTTTACACACTGGACAATTAGCCTTGTTTTGTTTGCTGTTGTCCAAAAGTTTCATCATACAAAATCTGGTGAATAAGAAAAACACATATATTATTTAAAACATGTAAAAAAAAATTTGAAATATTAGTTTCTCTAACAAAATGAGGAATAATCAAATGGTACTCACTTGCAAAATTGGTGGTCACACTTAGTAGATATAGGTGTAGTCATTAAATCCAGGCTATAGGCAAAAGAAATTGTGAAGTAAGTAAAGAGCAACAACAACAGTTTTTGAAAATGATTAACCTAATCCTTTAACCAAGAATAGTACAGATGCTGTAGATTTTTTTGTTTAACTTCTTGGTCAGAATGTTACTCACCATATGGGACACTGCAGAGTCTCCCAAAGGACTGAAATCCCCTTTTTGACATCTGTGGCCTCTGGGGTTTTCATGGTGATTTTTTAAAAGCTGCAAATTAAAAATCAGAGCACACACAGAGACTGTAAAAAACTCCTTTCAAAAATAACTACCAATATTACATGAAACTATACAGTATGAAGTGACTATGTTACTGGAAGAGTTGAGAATATTTAGCCACCCTTTAAGGAAATGCACTTTAATTCAGTGATGGGGAATGTAGCCCCATAGATAAAGTGTAAGTGTGTAAACATAAAATATTCTTCAACCTTTTGTCATCCACAATTAGAATAATAACTGCAGTTTTAAATCTTGTGGAAGGAATTATAGTGCGGCTGGGCAATACAGTGCAGCAGTGCTGCAAATTATGATCTACAATTTTTCTGTTTTAATTAAAAAATATATTTCCTCTGCAAGATTTCTCCCAAATTTCTAAAACTGGTCCCACCTGAAAATTACAACTCTAGTGACACTTTCCACTGTTACACACAGCACTCTAATCCAGGTCTGTTCATTTGACAGCCCGTGGGCCAAATACAACCCATAACAATCTGCTAATATTCAAATTGATTATTTTAAAATGTTTAAAACAGGCTGTTTAAACAGTGAGAATTAAGGAGAGAAAACTGAAACTCAGACTGAATAAAAAAGGATGTTGAATGCAACGTTATGTTTATTAAAACAAGAAGTTACTTCTAATCTAGGACTACAAAAGTGTGTTGTTTTTTCCCCCTCCACTTTTGCATATAATGCTTATTTTCCAAGTTTGAGAATGAACAGGCCTAAAGTGAAGAAAAAGTACAAAGGTGCATTGGTTAACATATTTAAATTTCTAACTTTGCATGTTAAGTAAACAGGAAATGTAAATGTCTGGCATCCTGTCACTTTTTTTTTTCCAAGTCTGGCCCTTTTTAAACAAGTAATTGAATGGGCCTGCTCTAATCTGACAGACATTAACCAGATAACTGGGTTTATACACCTGAACAGATGTAGAAATATATCTATATTTTGCTCCTTTTGTCATGTTTATATAATTATTTGCAACGTTTTGAACTGTTCTGTTGTTGACTGAATGATAAACTACTCAGCCTAACCTTCTAACAAACTGGCCCTGCTGCAGTGAAGTTATAAATTGCATAATTGTGTACTCTGGTCATAAAGTACACTACAGTACAATAGACAGCATTGTTATCCAGGTACCCAGCTATAACGTGTTATCTAAAAAGGAAGTTACTACGGAAACTACAGTATTTAGGGTAGACAACTACTCACATGCTCATAAACCCCTTATACTGCAGTAAACTGTACTTGCTGTGGTGTGTACAGTATATTATGTGTACTGAGCTCAGCAGCTCATTTGCACCTGAAATGAGTTTCAATAATGTAAATGCATTCTTGATAACGTTTCTGAGATGCTTCATTATTGCCATTTTAATAAGCATATGGATATCTTTATGACTTTGGTTGTCTACTGCGAATCATTCTGTGGCACACAGGTAGTAAAACAACATAACGTTACACACAGCAAACATAGTCAAGTGAGGATTAACATTCATTAGTACTATTACAAAACACAGTTTGATGTTGATAAACAGTGTCAGACAGTGTCAAAAGCTTAGATTGGCAGCGGTTTTGCTAGCTGCCATGATTTATTGTGGGAGGTTACACAAGTAATTGCGAGCACCCCTGGCTTTTTAACTTCTGAGACTGAGACAATCGACGCAAATACGTCGACAGCCCGATATGTAACTCAAAGACTAAATCACGGTATTTGAAATACAATTCCCTGATTGTAAAAACAATAAATACTTCAAACTTTACCTTGTTTTTTGTACGGTTTTGTGTTATCAACACTGATGTCATCCGCTTCAGTTTTCCCGCAACTATCGTCTTCTTCTGCTGTTCCTTCACTCAAATGTTAACAGCGACACCTACTGGTGCGGAGTGCGAACAACATACTGCACAGGTATGTCATACCATCGACCAAATATACTGTCATATTTCCGATTTATTTATTTATTTATTGCACTGAAGTAACAAGTTTAAGTGTGAGATAGGCAGGTAGTACATGGAGATAGAGATCAAGGGTAGACTAAAATAAATAAAGAGGGTAATATAACTAAAAAACAGAAAAAGCATAGGGAGTCTGCAAAATATAGCACACCAACAGTGTTTTTGCCATTTAGCAAGCTATCCATTTATAGAGGCATCAATGGAAAAATAAATCAATAGCCAATAAAAAAAAAAGTATATTGTAATATTTGTTTTGTTGGCAACCAATGTTTAAATAAAGAATGTAATAATAATAATAATAATAATAATAATAATAATAATAATAATAATAATAATAATTTTTGGTAACTGTCTGCACGCTGGTTTGGTTTCCCCACGTGACTATCACGCGTTAGTTTGACGTCACATCCGCCGTAAACAACAATAAGGAAATGGAAGGAGAAATCCCGAGCTGCGAAATGCAACAGTCACGCTAGATACCGTATATTAGAAGTGATTTCTTCTTGCTGTCGTGTGCAAGTTAAGATTATTATGCAATAGTTTTCATTCTTCACAAGCGACAGTGAGTCTATCTTATGATTACAAACCGTTGGTGTAATGTTATGTTACATACGAGCTAGCTGCAAAGCTAATGCTAGCTGTCTGACAGTTTAGCCAAACAGCTAACGGCATGTAGCCTGAATGTTAACTTCGTTAACTTCTACGCGTTATTAAAAAAACGTTGGGGGAAAAGGCTACCCAGCTGTCATTGGTTTTATTCACTCGAACATGTTAACAATGTGCTTTTATTTCTGTCTGCTTGTAGCGAGCGATGGAGGGCTCTAAGTCGTCGAGCACCACCATGCAGGTGAGCTTCGTGTGTCAGCGCTGCTGTCAGCCGCTCAAACTGGACACATCCTTCAATGTGCTCGATCGGGTCACAATACAGGAGCTTATTGGTATGTATAACATATAATCTCTCCTAACTGTAACGCTTGTAGTGGCGTTCAAGCTAGTCCGTCTGTCATGTAGTGACGCTTGTTGTGTACCCCTCTGTCCTCCTCAGCTCCGTTGGTCACAGTGACCCCCAGCAAACAGGCTGACAGCACTGAAGGAGAGACAGCACCAGAGGTAAGCACAGAAGAAAACATATATATTTTAACTAGATTATTCAGGTTGTTCAGGAAGTTACTGGGATTCATGTGGGTCATTTTCCTTCCAGGAGAATTTTGTGGAAAACAAGCAAGATGGAGTGTCAAGAAAATACATCCCCCCTGCACGGTGAGCGTTCAAGTCTTTTCATTGGAACAGAATACAGTTTATACCTATTGATTATCTTTTAGTTGACTTGTTCCTCTGTCAAATGAGGCATGGATTGACAAAGTTGATTAAACTGCTGAATGTTGGCTTACAGGATGATGTCCACAGAGAGCGCCAACAGCTTCACACTGATTGGAGAAGCATCTGATGGTGGCACCATGGAAAATCTTAGTCGTAGGCTGAAGGTAAAGTCTTTTTTCACACAGCTGAAAATTCTTAATTGTATTATGCCAGTTTACTCTGATTATATTATTTTGACAGGAATGGCCCACAAGTAGGCTTCAGTTTGTTAGAGTAAACTTGTGGTTGTTACATATGGAGGGACTGATCTGCTATGTTCTCATCTGTCAAAGTGGTAGTGACGTGACCAGACCAAGTGACATTTTTGTCTCCTACTCAGGTAACCAGCGACCTGTTTGACATCATGTCGGGTCAGACAGATGTGGACCACCCACTGTGTGAAGAATGCACTGACACCCTGCTGGACCACCTGGACACACAGCTCAACATCACCGAGAACGAATGCCAAAATTACAAGTGAGTTAAGTTAAATTACTCTATGTGTGTGTTGATGTTGATTTTAAAAAAAGAAAAGAAAATGCTGTTAGCGTTACTCACTACAAATCTGGGTAGGTGGAAGTGCTGATTTCAGATGTCTGTGTGTAATAACATATAACATGTATTTCCAGGCAGTGTCTGGAGCTGCTGTCACACCTGCAGGTGGAGGAAGAGGAGACCTTGTTGGCAGAGCTGCAGCAACTGAAGGAGGAGGAGGAGGCTCTGGTTCAGGAGCTGGAGGCGGTGGAGGAGCAGAGGGCCGCTGTGGCCCAGGACCTGATGCAGAGCAGGGTCCACTCTCAGCAGCTGGACACGGAGGAGCTACAGTGAGTGATCGAGGAGGGTGGTGGTGTAAACAGTTGTAGTGTTGTATACTAACTTATGCAGTGGCTAACAGCTCCATCTGTTTCCTCTGACTTTGTGTTAAAGGTACCAAAAGGAGTACAGCGAGTTCAAACGGCAGCAGCTGGAGCTGGACGATGAGCTGAAGAGTGTCGACAACCAGATGAGATACTGCCAGATTCAGCTCGACCGCCTGAAAAAGACCAACGTCTTCAATGCCACATTTCACATCTGGTACACACACACACACACACACACACACACACACACATTAATGTTGTTGTGTATGTTAAGAATAAATAATTAGTCTTTTGTGTTGACCAACTAACTATGACTTGGCAGCTATTTAATACAGGCCTCCAGAACAAAAATTAATTTCTATCCATTGAATTGTTTGTTTGTGTTCAGGCACAGCGGCCAGTTTGGTACCATCAATAATTTCCGTCTGGGGCGACTCCCCAGCGTCCCGGTGGAGTGGAATGAGATCAACGCAGCCTGGGGGCAGACGGTGCTGCTGCTGCATGCTCTGGCCAACAAGATGGGACTCCGCTTCCAGAGGTACACACACACACACACACACACACACACACACATTACGCACTATTAAGTTCCATTAAACTATTTTGTGTAATCTTCAGTTTGTCTCTTGCTCTCTTACACATTTACACCCTCCTACTAATAAGGCTTATTCACCTTCCATGCGGTTCACAGGTTTTATATTTGTTTCTTGGCTTTTCACCATGCTGTTCTTGTTATTTAAATGACCCCAGACCCTATTTTTCCAGGTTTTGTGTCTTAAGTGACTGACAGAGACAACAATTTTTGAAATTGGTCCAGCAGTGAGAAAGAGCACTGCAGCAAGCAGCTATAAAAACTGGCCTCAGTGTAATCCTTCTGGGCTATTGCAAACCGTCAGTGTACATCCATTTAAAGTGCTTGTTTTTGCCACAGACAGGGTCAGATCGATATTCCAAGTATCTGACAACATCATGGAAATGATCCCGAGAGAGATTAACCTTGTTAAGGAGTAGATCCTTTTTGTTTAACTCAGGGATGTCAAACTCATTCATGCAGCCCAATTCAATCTTAAGTGGTCCGGACCAGTGAAACCACTGAACGATAACCCCAAAATACCTTTAAAATTTCCCCTAGTGTCGAGGAGTACGTATTCTGAAAACATTCACAATTAATGACCCATCCATTTACAAAACAGATCATGAACAATGTCAAAAGGAATTTAAGTGCAGTTTCAACAATAGTGTTTTACTTCTTTATGATTCAGACAACTTGTTGAGATCTAGAAATTCTTTTAATTTTCCACACATTTCCACTCCTGTGTTGTAATGCTGCATCACCACACAACACAAGCTAATGAGGAAGAAGATTAAGTTATTCCTGCCTTATAATTTTTTTTCAAATCAAAAGTTTTGGCAGTGGCTCAGGAGTTGAGTTCCACCAATATTGTTGAAGTCCGATACAGATTATTTTGTGCTGAAGCTGCTAATTGATAATATTTTGCACAATGTTCAGTATCTCTGCAATTTGTTTTACACATTTTTTCATGCAAAGTCATCCAGTAGGCCAGATTGGCCCATTTGGTGGACTGGTTTGGCCCACAATGTAGCCAATTTATTGCTCTCGCCAAAGCCACCAGGCTCCATTTATAGTTTTGTGAAACACATTTAATTAAAACTTGCCAGAAACAAGACAAAACTCACCAAAACTTTGCTGGTTCATCTGTCCACTATTCCAATAATCACCAACTCTGGGTTGGTCTAAAATAACCCTGAATTCACCACATTAGATGAGAAAATTTCAGGAGAGGAGCGAGGGGGAGGTTGGACTGAGAGGCAGAAAGGAGACACGGCATGTAAACAAAGAAAAGGATCTTAAAGGTCTGTCTCTGTACGGATCCTTTCCACAATGTTGTCAGACACTAACGATCTAAGTCTGTCAAAACAAACACTTTTGGTAGACGTACTGTACTTTGACGGTTCCCAATTGCCCAGAAGGATTAAATTGCAGCCTGTTTCATTGCAGACAGCTGCAGCATTGCCCATTAGTAACTTAGAAACAAAAACTTGGGAAAATAGGGTCCAGGTTTAAAAATACTTAAGTTACCCTTTACTGTTTATTACAAATAATTTAATAATTGTGTTTTTTTATGTATATACTGCAGAGTCAACATAAAATTAATCTCAAACAACATTCTCCCCTCTTCAGATATCGTCTTGTTCCGTATGGAAACCACTCATACTTAGAGTCACTGACAGACAAGTCCAAGGTAAATTCACACAGTGTTCTCAGCCCAGCTCTCCCATCATTATTTAAACACTCCTCCAGGCTCCAATCCTGCCCTTTCCTTCTGTCTGGTGTTTGTGCAGGAGCTTCCTCTGTACTGCTCAGGTGGCCTGAGGTTCTTCTGGGATAATAAATTCGACCACGCCATGGTGGCCTTCCTGGACTGTGTCCAGCAGTTCAAAGAGGAGGTGGAAAAAGGAGACACAGGCTTCTGCCTTCCATACAGGTCGGATACATTTCTCCTCATACTCACTGACCAGGGGCATCATTCCAGCCATTTAAGATGAAGCTGTAAATATTTATGAAGTTTGAATGCAAATTTAAATAATTACATCAACTCATTGTGGAGAGGCTGGAGAATTGCAGGCTTTGATTGTGCTATTGAGGCAAATAAGGGACATGTGGGAAAGCTTTGGCAATATAACCCATTTAATTATTAAAGCATGGTCTCCAGTACAACTTTTATGAATAAAGTTACTTGTGCAACTTCCAGCTGTCACCCCTGACAGTCCAGTGCTGTGTTTCCACTGCATGGTACGACTTAGCCAGCCATCCTTTGATTTCCTTCACTGTTACTGTTGCGTTAAAGATGACAATCAAGCTAAGAATCCTGCCAACACTAAGGGAGTACTATCTGCAGTGGAAAAAGAAATAAAAAAAAGTACCTGGAACAAAAATTGAGTTGAGTCAAGTAGGGCCAAACTGACAACTCACTGATGCCATTTTTGGCAGCTCTCTGGAGAACCCCAGTGGCAAAAGAGCTGTTGAACAGGTATGAGGTGAGAAATACAAATATACATACATACTGTATAGATTAACATAATTAGTTCAGCTATTGCTGGATCTCATGCTGGCTAACGTGTAGAGTATAAAAAATAAAAACTGACAGACTTATGCTGAAACAAAGTCGCAAACCAGATAAGAGAGAACACAGCATGGCAAGAGAAATGAAGACTATTAGTGTATCTGTCGTCAGGATATATTGACATGAACAGATTGTGAAGTCTGGGGTTGTATTTGTTGGATGCCTTTGTCTAATCACAAGA
Source organism: Lutjanus campechanus (assembly GCA_027495735.1). Taxonomy (NCBI): domain Eukaryota; kingdom Metazoa; phylum Chordata; class Actinopteri; order Lutjaniformes; family Lutjanidae; genus Lutjanus; species Lutjanus campechanus. The sequence goes on along the minus strand of JAJHUR010087101.1, from coordinate 17,046 downwards.
TCAAGAACTGTTTAGCATGCACACCAACGTGCCTGCTATATATACAAAGCCAGATTATAATATTGATACCAGCACATCCACCAGGGCTGTAACTGATGTTTTTACGACGTTTTATTCCTCAGGATGGATGTGGAGAAGGGTAAGATCGAGGACACGGGAGGCAGCGGTGGCTCCTACTCCATCAAAACCCAGTTCAACTCTGAGGAGCAGTGGACCAAGGCGCTCAAGTTTATGCTCACCAACCTGAAGTGGGGACTGGCCTGGGTCACCTCGCAGTTCTACAACAGATAAACCTGCTGGACAATGCCTTGTGATGAGTCAGATGCCCCTGTGATGAATGGATTTTGTGTGTCTTATGGCCAAAGGATTAGGATTTTCAGTACAAAAAAAAACATGGGCAATATTTAGAACTTCAGTTCAGATTGTCTGTGTTTTTACATGTTACAAAGACAGGATCATTGGGGTTTTTTGCTACAAAGTGAAGATTATACAGTAAATTGTGGGCCCGCTGTGGAAGCATTAGACAGACACAGGTTGACGTCAAAGCGAGCAGGATAAGATAACTACGTGTGTCTTTTAGTTCCTTTTTATCGTCCGCTGTGCTAATTAATATCTGGCTTTTTCTGAAAAGCTGACGTCGCATTAACACAATTTCACACTTCCTCAGACTAGAATGTAACTGTAGAAAGAAATCTTTGCCAAATTCACTTGTAACCACTTTATCAACTTCCAAGGTGTCCTCTTGCTCTCCCGTTGAACTGCACAGCTTTGAAATCACTGTGAGAGGAAAAGTTTTGTGTCAGCGTACCAGTTCTAAGAGTGTGTGATAATTACGGTCAAGGTAGGATTTTTAGTAGATTAACACGGTTTAGTATTCAACACAAGTGTGTCAGTATTTCTTTAACCTTGAAAGCAGTTATCACATTTTCCAGTTATGCACATCCTTTACAGGTTAACCGTTGTATTTAGACATTTACTGATGCAGCTTCTGTCTATTCTGTGAATTCATCTGTACAGGATGTGATGATACTTTTAAAGGTGGTTTGTGAGTTAATAAACATTTCATGATGTGAAAAACAATGCCTGGTGTGGAGATCTTCTGTAACACCTTATTTGTAGGGGTGCACATAAGACTGTCGTTACACTTGTTTTTTTTTACAAATGTTTGACTGCTGTCATCAAGTGTCAATTATGTAATTTTTAATGTAAAGTTGACATTGATTGAAATGTCTGTTATGACAGCTTGACATGATCAAACTTAAAGGAAGTGTTTAGCTGTTTAGCACTGTCATAACCATGTCATGATATCTGTCACAAACACCGAGTCTTTATGAACGTTAGACAGTTTTCATTAAGTGTCATTTGGTCAATTATGTACTCCTAAATTCAAAGTTGACATTGTTTGAAATGTTATGTTATGACAACTTGAGAGGATCACACTTAAGCTTTATGTTTTAACATGACATTAAACTGTCATATGTGGCTGGTTTTGATACTGGCCGTCATGAGACCATAATAAGTGTGTCATAATATTTTCTTCAACCTCGTGAAGTGGCAGATTTTGGACTTGTCTTGAAGATGTTATTAAGTTTTATTACACTGTCAAATGTTTATATAACTGTCATGAATAATCCCCTGGACTTCAACCAAAGTGGCACCATTTGGACTTGGCACAAACATGATTTAAGTTGCCTGATGGCCAGATAGCGGTTAGCTAGTTTACTTGTTGCTAAAGTAGGCTAACCACTGTCTGCAGTTATCTGTAGCTGGCATTAGCCATGGAGCCAGCCACCTGTTTTGCAAACTGCACCCTGGGTTGCCAGGAGCCAAATCCAGCAAGAAAACCACATCAGTGCTCAATTCTCTGTTCCCTTTGTTGTCATAACAAAGGCATTATTGGCTGATTAATGTCAAGTTGTCACAACAAAGACATCTAATACAATGTCCAGATTGCCTCATAGATTAACTGTATTTGATACCAATGATACTAAATAAGGTTCAATTCAATTGAGTTTAGCAGAGATTTTCCAGTGAGACAACATGTACAATAGAAGCACACGGTATGACCTGAATGGAACAGAAATTAATATCATTAATTAGTAACCTTGCTAACATGTGTTTACCCTACTATTTCATGTCAAAATGGCTGCTGTGAAAAAGGTCTATAAATGCATATTATTTACCCTCAGACTTCCCCCAAACAAATAAGACACCACAGTTAACCAAATGTTTTTTAATGATTTCATAATTATTTCTGTTGAATCTTAACTCTCATCACAACACTCACTCATAGTCAGCCCCCCTGTAAGGTTAACAAAAACATTAGAGGGGGTAAATTTTATGGAAAAATATGGACTTAACAATTAAAATAATAAGCTGACTTCCAGTTATCCAGTAAAATATTTAAAATAGGTCAAAACCAGTTACTCTTTCCAGCCCTCTTCTTCTGTGTTAAGTCATTTTCTGAACCTCGAACGGTGCCTTGAACTTTGGTCATCAGTCATTCCTTATTACTTGTAGGAGCCCTTCCTAAAAGTCCCAGGTTCAAACCTACAGGGATACATATGTGAAAGTGACCACTCTAGATCTGAAAAATTGTTTGATAGATGATGCATTTCAAGCAGAATGTGATGAAATTTCATTAATGCTTCTTCTAAACCTTCCACAGAGTACAGGCAGGCGATCTTCCACACATCAGCCTGTCAGTTGTGCAATTTTTTCGGGTGCTTTTACTATTTATCATGTAGAAAAGCCCCTTAAAATGAGCCAAAGTTTTTGTGTTAGTGCATGCATATGGGCAAATCTTTGGGTTCTACTGAGCCCACAGCCACAGAATGGCCCTTCATTTTTACCACGTAGATGATGGCGGTGGGCACGTTTACTACTACATCACCACTTCATCCATCATTTTGGTTCCATTCACACTTTTAGGATCCCTACATCCCATCATGCTCTCTGCTCTCTCGTAGGCGAGGGAGCAAAGGAGGAGTTTCAGCAAGTGTAACGTCTCCGCGTGGCTTCTGTCCTCACTGGGGTTTTCTTCCAGTTTCTTTCAGCTTGCGTCAGTCGGAGGCACTGCTGCTGTAGCAGCTGGAGGTGGAGGGGAGAGGAGGTGCCATGGGTGTGCTGCTGCCCAGGGCTTTTCGAATGTGGGGCATTAGGAAGGGGTCGCTGGAGAGCTGCAGCACATCCACACGGTCCTCCTTGTGATAAGCCAGGCAACGTCGAATGAAGGCCTATGAAGAGAAAGAGAGAAAAAAAGACTCATTATTCTTTGGTCCAACTTCCACTTCTTACTAGTCAATTTTGCTGGGCACAGCTCGTCTGCGCCACCTTTTTTGCACCACCAGCATAGACAGTTTTGCTTGCCTCATTATGTTGACTTGCTCAGATTTTGTTGATTTGGTCATTTTTCCTTGCTTTTGTGCTTCTACCATAGATAAGTAAGCTACATAGTGAAAGAGTGTTTTATTTTGAAAACTGAGCTGTTAGTGTGTCTGACTTCCTGCCCACTTGGATAAGCTTTATGTATTGACACATCAAATCACATTAAGGAGTAAATATGTAATTTCATGGGGCTTTTAGTGAGTTATATACTGGGAACAGTGAAGAAAGTTTATATAGCTATTAAAGAGAAACGAATAACACACCTTTGCTTCTGTGGTGACCACAGGTTTGGGGGGAAACTGCACGTCAGTAGCTTTTAATATGGTGTTTTCTTGAAGGATATCCTGCTGCGACTGGTTATGACCGAACGGCTGGAACAAGACCAAAAAAAAAAAAAGATGGTTAACAGACTGATTAAAATAAAATCTGACAATGAATTCACTGTTAAAGAATGCAGGTTAGTGGTTACCTTGCGCCCATATAAGCACTGGTAGAAGATGACCCCGACTGACCAAACATCCACCTTGTTGGATATTTTGGGGGGCTCCTTGCCCACCACAAAACACTCTGGAGGCAGGTACCTGTAAGTCACGCAATCACAATGTAAGATTGAAGTAGTTTTTCCTATATGTTCTCTCTGCACTGCACTTCTTTACACAATTTTCTGAGGGTAGAGGGTGTGTGAATTCAATTAGCATTATTTGTCTTGAGAGACAGCGCCTCTGCTACAAACTTGTGAAGCCATATCTGTTGCTTGGTTACTGCATGCAGTGAAATGTGTTTGTGTGTACCAGTAGGTTCCTGCTCCCTGTGAGGTCAGCTCCATGCCATCTGCGGAGTTGTAGCTGTCATCATCCATGATCTTGGACAGGCCGAAGTCAGTGATCTTAATCTCTCCACAAGCTGTGCCGTTAACCAACAGGATGTTTCCTAAGAAGAGAACAATTAACAGTAAACAGAACAGTAAAATTACAATATTCTAAAAACAAACACATATATTCATATATTTATCATAATTAGAATCAGAGAACATATAACTCAACAACAGTAAACATAACAGACTAAAACCGTGAGAGTACCAGGCTTGAGGTCGTAGTGGATGATGGGCGGCCGAATCTGGTTGAGGTACTTGAGGGCATTGGCAATCTGCATGACAATAGAGCGGCCCTCCTTCTCGGTCATCAGCTTATTCTGCTTCAAGTAGAAGTCCAGATCATTGCCTTCACAGTACTCCAGCACTGTGCAGAACCTGTGAGAGGTTAAAACAGACGATTTAGAGGTTTCTGATAATGATAACTGGAGATTTCTCTACTTCTGTCTTTCATATTGTAACAATGTTTTTTAAGAGTTTGCCTGCTTATCAGCACTATATGCTGGCACATTCATTTATTATTTTTGTGTCGGTGCACCTTTATGAGCTTTATATACAATGATTCACTCACGAGTCTGTGTCGAGTGAGAAATAGTCATAGAGTTTGACTATTCTAGGGTGGTCAAGTTCTTTGTGGATTCTGTACTCTCTACAGGCATGTCTGAAAAGACAAAGCATTTAGGAAAACATCACAAGTGAAATTCATTCAAGACAGTTTTAAGCTTGAAGGTCCACTAGGTACAATTCCTTTATAGATCAAAACATTTCCAACCATGTAAGAGAAAGGAGAGGAGCTGTGGTGAGAAGAGGTTTCAGACTCACTTGTGGTAGTTTTGCTTCTTCTCCTCCCTCCAGTTCTTGTTGAGTTGATGGATTTTAATGGCCACATACCTTTGCTCTGTCAAATCAAAAGCCTGCAAAAAATATTACACAGCATCACACACAGTTAGCAAAGTGCCCCTGCCATTAGTTATTGAAAAATATCCAGCATAGTTCAAAGATTACAAACTGGTACTCATGAAGCCAACTAATGGGCACATGCTTACCTTGAAAACTTCACTAAAGCCGCCTCTTCCAAGTAAATGTAATAGCAGATATCGGTCGTTCAATGTGGGGTGGTCTTTAAATCTAAGGAAAAAGTATTTATTAAGCTATTTGGCTTTTTTTTTTAGTTGAAAGCACACCACAGAACTTGTGTTTAGGTACTTTACTTTACACTGAGATGATACGTACTGTGAGTTGTCCTCGTTATGGATTCTCTTCAGCTCCCGAATGTGCAGGTTTCTCACTCGCTCCAAATGCTCCAGCTCTGACTGGATCTCAGCTTCTTCCTGCATACAAACAAACAACACAAATCTATCAGCTACCTCAAACCCTGATAATCAGGAGAAACAGCAGAACCAAGTCTCTAGTAACAGGTCGCAGAAACAAATCACAAAACAACAAAAACAAAGAAAAAGTTGCTCTAAGTCGTGAACCGGTACCTTTTTTAGATGACCAATTCGAAGTTTGAAAATCTCTTCTTGCTCATGATATTCTGCCAGTGACAACCTGTGGAGTACAAGGTAGTAATTTAGAACAATATAACCAGGTCAAGAAAAAAAACTTAATAAGCTACACAATTACTTCTGATAAAATTAAAATGAGAGAAACAAGGTAACACAAAGCCTCCTTATGGTATTTGTCCCAAGGGTTATCACAGATAACAGGTCAATACTTACTAACTTACTTATTACTATCAGGATATATTTTAGAACAACTGCTTTAGAATTAAACAATAAAAAACTCTACAATACAAACAACAAAACTGAGCAAAATATAAACCCCAATTTTAAAAAAAAAAATCCATCAGCAGTTCAGGAATGACCTTAAACACAAGTTAATCCCACGGCAAGACAACCTATTAAATTCAGAAAACTGCACCAAAACACTGAAGTGCAGCTCTTAAAAAATTCAAGCTCCACCACAATGATTAATTTCTGCCTTTGTGCTCACCTTGGACTCTGAAACCTCTACTGTGTGAAGTAATTCAGCCATTGTTTGTAATCTTACGTTTCATTCTCCTGGCCGTTGCTCCTGCTCTTTCGTTTGTTCTGCTCGAGGCTGGGTGGAGGCGTCTGGGCCATGGAAGGAGGTTTCCTCTTGCCGAGCAGCTTCCTCTGCCTCTCGATGTCCTCCCGCTGCGAATTGATTCGCTCTTGCTGCCTAGAACATATAAGAACAATGTAGTGTGAATGTTCTCGTATGCAGGACTGACAAAAAGCAAACATATGTTTGTGCCCAAATTCATGCTGACTTGATGAGGTTCTGGAAGGCAAATCCATCTGTCCACTGCTCAGTGAAGGAGGCTCCGTGCCGCACGGTCGTGAAGTGGCCCAGACGCAGGCGGTCCTGCATGCTCTTGTCCCTGCAAGCCAATTTCTCCTGCTTTGACTACAAAAACAACAAAAAAAGATTACTGAATACACATACACTCACAAAATAGCTTAAAGGATGTGAAGAACTAAACATTGTTGGTGAGTTCCACCATAATTACCATGAAACAAGGACAACAGTGCTTTGATGTACAAATAATAGAAAACAATTGTTTTGGATTTCATATTGCTGGAAACAATTGCCACTTAACTTTAAAGGGATAGTCCAGATAGTTATTTGAAGTATTAATTGTATGAGGTACTTATCGATACTCATGACCTCGCAGACCACAGGAGTTGCTGGTCTACCACTGCTTCAATTGGTTAGTTCAACAATTCTTTTGTTTTTTCTTTCCCTCTTTGATTTCCAGAGTTTACGGTTAAATGTTATGGGGGATTATTCATCAAATGATGTTGATCTGATGTTGTGATGTTGTTCTTGACCCCGTCCACAGCAGCACATTGCTTAGCTTCTGTGCTGGTGCTCCTTTCCACAACCCCACTTTAAATAATCCTAAGTATCCCTTTAACTTAGAGGATGTAATGAACTGAATCCGACATAAACACCATGAAAACACTTAACCAGTTAAAAATCAGATGAATTTAATTACTCAGATGCATCAATAATAGAAAGAAACATTCATTTTGGTATTCACATTATCAAAACCCACCTTCTCGATTAGGAGCTTCTTGCTCATGGTCACACACTTGTTCAGCCGTTCCTTGTAGCGCTCCAGCATCTTCTGCTGCTCGTCTACCTGCCGCCTCAAGTCACAGTTGGCCTGCCAAAACATACATCATCACTCTGACATCTAATTCTCATTACAACGAGGAATCGAGGCTGTTTTTTTTTTCTTCCTAAACCAACAGGATGTAACAGCTATCAGTGTGTCAGCTTTGTTTGCTGACATTTACACCAGATGTAATTTAAACAACAATGGCATTTGAAAGTTAATGAGCACATCATTCATGATGAGCTGTGACCAGACTGGTGCAGGTTAATTACTGGGATTGTTGTGACAAGCTGTAGCACATTTGTCTAGATTGTGAAGTGATTATTAAATACATTTGTGAATATGCCTAGCAAATAAAGAAATGTATATTAATATTCTTGACTGACATCAATCATTGTTGACTTTTTCCTGTTGTTCATCCCTACTCTGGAGCGCTTTCAGATGTTCCAAATACCCTCTTTAACTTACCCTCAGCAGGTCGTCTATCCTCCCCTCTTTCTTCTCCAGGTCAGAGTTCTTGTCCTTCTCCAGTGCTGTCAGTTTCAGCAGCGTCAGTTCTGACTGAAAGGGGGAGGAGAAAGACAACAACAAGCTGACAGTCAACATCTCATCCCACTCAACTGATGCAGACATCCCTTGGGCCAGGCAGTAACAAAACAATCACTTAAAATGTATCAAAATCAGACCCTGGCGTCTCAAAATGTTGACCTTTAATTAGGCCAATTAGTGTCATTTGCAAGGATAGCTGGGTAAGCGTTGCTAGTATCATGTCAGATGAAGTACGGTGTGGGTGGCGGGGCCTTTCAAGGTTTGACCTTTATTTCTATCCACATTTTGGATGACTAGTGGCACTTTTTTAAATGGCAGAACAAGGTGTGAAGTCCATAAAAAGTTTTTGTCAAACTCAACTAATCTTGTCTGAAATGACACTAAGTTTGTGAAACAAAATCACGGTTCACTCAGTCAGTCACCTGGATGGCTTTGTGTGAGCAGAGGTGTGTCGGGGCTGCTTTAACAGAGCTGCAGGATGAAGAGTCTGTGTGGAGTGAGCCTGTGGACGAAGGACTGCCGTGCTGAAACTGGATTCAAGAGAGACAGAGGTAGAGAAAAGTAGCAGGAGGTGGAAGGTAAAATACAGCAATTATGTAATACAGACAGTAAAGTGAAATTATAAAATAGCTTAAAGGATTAAAAACAAAGGGAACGGAGAGAATTGAAATTCTAAATGAACACAAATGTCTGCAGGATTTCATGCTGAATTGTCAATTCCAATAAATGTGAATTAGATAAAGAAATATTAGTAACAGAAACAAGCAGCATACAATAGTTAGTATTTCAGGACAATAACAGAATGGTATGACATGGCTTTCTGAGACCTGAGTGATCAGGAAAGGGCAGGTAAGTACAGAGTGCTGTAAAATCTCTCCTCTTTTATGAATATTCAGTATGTTGTTGCCAGCAGGCTAACAGGAAATAGCCTTTTTGAAATAAACCTTATTTACCCTGCACATGCATGTTTCATTATACAGATCTTTCATGGACCAATTTTAAATCTGCTGTTTCCAGGAGGAGTTTTTAAAAACTACTGCACACACAACTGATAAACTTAAAAAGACCTACAAAATAAAGTAAACTTGCTAGTTAGAGATCAATCAGAACTTTTAAAAAAAATCATTGACAAACACCAACAATGTCGTTTTTTTAATGGTGATTCAGGAACGAAATGTGACACAGACCCTTCATTCATTTCAATGAGGGGTTCGACTTCAACAATTTTTCTGTCTCATCAGTATCTGAAGTAATACATCCCATCAAAACCAGCCATTTGCATTCATTTTAACCACAGACTGCTTTCAGTCTTGATGTACAGTAAAAATTAAAATGGTTTTGATCAACAACCCAATCAACTTCCCACAAGTTTTGTATAGTCCTTTTGTGCTTTGAGATACCAGAGGTCACTTATCATACTTTTAATTTAGAGCCCTGCTGCTATAAGAAGCTGTTCACATGCCATTTAGTAGGTAATGAACACAGTTTTGCAGTTATGATGAGGAGAGATGTTATCTTAACATAAGATGGATGAAAATGGTAGGTGAAGAGATTTGAAATACATGGTGTAGTCGAGGAGCAGGCCCTGAGTTTACATAATGTATGCATGGTCCTCCCGTGCTGCTCCCTGACTTTCATTTTGTTACTCATTGTGTTAAACACCAGCACTGAAAATATCAACATTACCTACAGCTTCTCTGCCAAATGGTTAAAGTCTATCCTATATCCTTCAAGTTAATAAATACCACACACTCAGCTCCATTTTGCGCTTGTTTTCAATTTCCATTTAAGTCAAACTGAAGGGAAACGTTTCATTAACTAAATCTTAAATTCTCACTAGTTAAGGGATGTTTTGTTACTTCCCCTGGCTGAACTGATCCAGTCAAACCAAAGACATGCCTATTCACCCTCAATATGGATTAGACTTAATAAACTACACTAAATCTTAACAATACATGCCTCAGCAACCCTGTCCAATTAAGAGGATACTGATGCTGAGAGAAAATGGACCCACAAAGCCAACAGATGAATGTGATTCTGGCTAAAGATTACACAGCTGAGCCAAAGCAGGAGAGAGCTATGGGGATGGATGGTGGTGCTCACCAGAGGATTAGACAGTGAGTGCTGTGGAGAGGAGCGCACCAGCATGGGGATGCCCCGGGCAGGACTGGTGCCAGAGCCACTGCTACCAGCAAACTGGCCACAGGGCAGTTGACAAGAGGAGTGTATAAACAAGACAGAAAGAAAGAAGACAGAGTTGTTATTTAGGAAGAACTTGATGAAGGACCATACCAGCACAGTCGGAAACGTGAGGGTGAAGACATCACAGTAAAGTCTGAGAGTGATTTGAAACGGTGCACAGCAAAGTGGCTTGAATGCAAAATTCATACACCAGGATGATGTTTGTTTAATTTGTACTCACCTCAAAATAATCGCTTATTTTGTGCCCTCTCCCCTTTCCTACAAAAAAAAAAGGACAAGAGAAAAAGATATTTAATCCTACACTATGTTCCTCAGCATACGCACTTATTGAAGTGTAAGAATAGCTAACCAAAATACATCATTGAACTTATTAAATGCATCCCATCCCATTGCATTTTACAAAAACCTGCAGCTGTAAATATTTTGAGCCAAGAAGAAAGCAGTGTTGAAAGTGACAGCTGAATATTTCCGCTGGAGTTCTGTCAGTAAGTTGGCTGGACTTACCCTGGCTGTTGCTGTCATAGATGTCTCCTTTTCTCTTCCTGCTTCTCTGGTCATTGGCCTTCTTCTCTGGTGTCTGACATGAGCAGAAACGCAGCACAGCTTAGATTTAAATTTGACTCCATTAAGTTTAGTTCATTAACCACATTAACATAATGGCAGAGAAACTTAATTGACAAAATGAAGCCTTACGCCTTTAAATTATAAGGGTGTAACTGCATTCCTTGCTAAAAAGTTTAACTATAATATAATAAGATTATTAGCAGCTTATTTTATGCGTTCAGTATTTAGTGAACTATGTTACTGTGTCTCTTAAAAGCAGAGTGACCTGTTCTTTGGCCAAATTCACTCCTCACCCTACTAGTGAGCGTAAACAGAAAATGGATGAATAGATCCATCACACACACTGCACTTTACCCAAGTGATAAGGGTCATCTAGGGGTTGGGGAAATATTCAATTCTTAGATGCACTGCAATGCTCTCTTGAAAGATTAAGACTCGATGCAGAAAAGTAAATAATCAGAAATTTAAAACCCAATTTTCAACATTATGATCGCGTCTAACAATGTTATCAGACGGGCTTGTACGTTCCTTAAAGCTAAACCTATTGAATGGTGAAACATACCAGACACAAACATGCATGTCATGTTTACGCTGTAAACCAGGCTTCTTGAGTTTTGGTGAGGAAGGCTGAGTGTGAGCATCTGTGGATAAATGCAATCCGTCTGGCTCCTCCCGACTTCAAAGCTTAAAATTCTGATGCATCAAGATGCATCAACAATCATTTTATAATGGGATCCTAGCCATCTGAATCAGAATAAAATCAAATCATGAGGTGCTGAGGGATCCCCACTCCTATAATGATAACAATGAGAGCAGCCACACTGTAAACAGTGGTGCCAAGCGAGTGTTTAATAAGTTGCAGACTATAACCTGGAAGTTCGGGTGGATTTTGATTGGCTGTTAGCATTAATCACTCTCTAAGTGACCGGAACAATATTGTTTGCCACTGTTGCTGTCGGTATATTTGTGTTGTGGACTCTGCCTCCCACATGAGTCAGAACAATTGTAAAACAATTTATTCATAGTCATTGGTATAGTCATAGTTCTTGGTGTGGAAGGCCCTCAAGTATTCACCACTGTACACTGTACACTTGACCACATGTCCAAATCACAAGCAATCACTAGGGAAACCATTTAAAGTCAGGAAGTACACACTTGTCATTGTGACTGATTTATTTCCCAACCAACCTCCAGTTCTTTGTCACTGAGTGATCCCGCGCTGCACAGAGACTGGTTGGATGATTCGCTGTTGGCTGAACTCTTGAAAACAGAACACAAACAACAGACCTGATTAATTAATCATGTGAGTAGAACTTGATATTAGACATGAGATATTTCCATGACAATTATGTGGTAAATATTGCCATATTCTATTTCATACTAAAATGGGGATGATGCACTCATTCACCACAAAGAAAAATAATGCAAGTAAACTCAGAAATCCAAGAGCAGATTCCTACATATGTTTCCTATCTATCCAATGATACTGACTGACATTCAACTTTAATATCACACACTCAACACCCAACAGTGTTTACCATTGTGATACAAGTTTAGAGCTGCAATGATTAGTTGATTAACCATTTGTTAATAGCTTTTCAAATTGACTTCCATCTCTTTTGATAATCGATTAATCATTTTGAGTACATTTTTAAGAAAACAAATGTACAATTTTCTGATTTTAGTTTATCAAATGTGAACATTTTCTTGGTTTCTTTACTCCTCTATGACAGTAAACTGAATATCTTTGGGTTGTGGACAAAACAAGACATTCAAAGACGTCATCTTGGGCTTTGGGAATCAATGATCAATGCTTTTCACCCATTTTCTGACATTTTATGGACCAAACAACTAGATGATTAATCAAGAAAATAACTGACAGATTAATTGCTCAGCACATGCATCTAACAGGTACAGCTCAAACAGTACTGTCATTAAGCTAGGATGCTACAGTGGGAGTATATTACACATCTCCTTGTTAATCTGCAAATCTTCACTTCAGATCCAGTTGGTAGAATCAGTTGGTGTTATGCATACCATTCATGGCCAGCTGCACAGCCTGATGAGACTAAGAAGAAACAGCAGGCTAATTGGAGCAGGAGGCTAATGCTTTTAAGGCCTGCTGGCTCTCTGCTGCTCAAGGTCACACATTACAGCGCGAACACGTTTTTTTCTCTAACATGTACACCACATATGTCCACTGTAATGTTTCTAATGGTGCCTTAAATCCGGCCTTAAATCATTCACACTCTGATAACTCTGCGAGCAGGCCTGACGATTCATTTCAGATCGCACTATAGGCCGAAGCATGAATGATAGTGATTGCTTTCTCAGGGGTTGCCATTTTCTCAAATGCGCACCCACACACAGTAATACCCAGTTCAACAGCAGGGTTGCAGCATAGCGAGCAGCCTATGCTGTGAGCTTCAGCTGCGGTGCCATTTCAGTGTCACTAGTCTCCACTGAAACAAAGAGCTGCTGGCCAGCTCCCATGTCAGCCAAGACAGAGCTTGTCTTGTTTTAGCTTTAGTTCAGGGAGACAGGATCATTCCACTGAGAAAAGTCCTGAACACAGAGCATCAGTCAATACTGGAAACAGAGAAGACTTCCAAGCTTTACTGAACTGAACTAACACAAGAGAGCTGACCGACTGCTCATGTTTGCATTCACAAACGAATGTTGGTAGAGCTGTGGGATATTTGTCTGCACGAAAACTGGGAACTACTCTTTTGTAGGGCTGCATCTAATAATTATTTTTTAAACAGTCATTTTTTAATTAGTCAACTAATCTGACTAATTTATGGATTATTCTAAAGATTATGTTTTTATTATTCAATTAATTTAACAATTAATTATTAAATATCAAAAACGTGTCAATATTTTAATCAATCATAAAATAAAGCCCATTAGAATAATGATAATAGGCATATTTTATAATTAGTCTAATGTCCACCCTATTTAGACCCTATCTGCCAGAAAACTATTGGATCTCAAATTCAAAAGGATTGCTGTGATGCATATTAATTTAATCACTGTGTCATTCCCATTGACATAAATAAAAGATGAGTGACACTTCTCCACTTCCTCCCACTGTACAAAACTGAAGCCAAAATACCCCGGCAGCCATCTCAAGCTGGTGACGTCATTTGGAGCCAGAGTCTGTGCAGTAGCGGTCAATCATGGTATAAAACCCCATTTTTATACTCTCAAATAACTAATTAAGACCAAACTGATCACAATAAAATGAACACTTGAACAAACATCAACATAATAAGAGCTATCTGAAATGACAGAAGCCATCTTTGGGGAAAAATTATTTGACATGTACTTTGATGTTTGGCCCATCTCCTACTTATTAACATGCGGAGGCAAGATTTATAACCTGCACTGCAGCCTGCCACCAGAGGATAACCGAGATGCTCTGGCTTCACTGTCATGGAGCTCTGATGTTGTACATTTCTCTATATACAGCTGATGGTCATTCCCTTTCTATGAACTAAAGAATCAGTATTTAAGTATTTGACTTAAAACTTAGGGCAGTTAAAGTAAACATAATATAAAATGACTGAATAACTACAACAACAGCAACACTGTCTTGCTGCTAATGCTACTGGTTGACAAAGCACTCCAATGCTTTCAATTTCAAGTGCTGGAGCAGAGCAGTTGTACTGCTCTACTATTACCATAATTGATGAAGTCGACGAATCACACCAGCCCTACTCTTTTATGTCTCCAAATATATTTCAGCAGTGATAAAAGGGAACAATCATTTAGTTTCCCCAACAAAACTTCTCAACAACAAAATCCAAGTCTACTTTCATCATTCCATCTTACCTAAAGTACAACATCTACACAAATAACCTGTGCTTAGAATAGCTGATCATTCTGATCAACAAAACTACTATTATGCTATTAAGAGATATCAACCTTGGTCACACCAACTCCAGTGAAGCGAGCTTCAAGCAGTTCCTGCCTGCGAGGGTCCAGGCTCAAAGCCTGGCTATGAAGTCCTTCCATCATGCCTGGAAAGAGAAAGAGAAACAAAACTGGTTGGGTTTTTTATATAGATGATCAAGCAACACTTAACAGGACTGCCAGATGTTTGAACAGTGTTTGGCAGGATGTTCAGAGAGACAGTACCATTCACATAATAAGCCTATAGTGTACAAGTCAAGCTAGACAGCCAAGATAACGTGTGCTACCAATGAATTGGAAATGTGCAATAACACTTTGTAACTGTAAATTCCCCACTTATAAGCAGAAGGCAGAAGACAATTTCCCAAAATAACGACTGAGCCTTATCGGACAAGACCTGTCTTCCTTCAAGCAGCTGCCTCCAGCTGAACTACTACACGTCCATGGTGGCTGCAGTTATCCGTGTACACGTCTGCTTGGGAGTATATTCCAGGTTTCACCCAGACTCACGCTGGGTCCTGGTCTGCATCTGCCTGTACCCATTGCAGACATCTTCACCAAGCAGACGGGAGAACTTGACATAGTGGAATGATTTTATATATCATGTATTCTTTCCAGGGAAGTTCAAGTGATCCCCAAAGGATAAAGCCAATATGTTCATTAACATTTTATTGTTATTATAGATATAATATGGAGGTTGATGACCTATGATTGTGTTCTTTCATGCCTTTTTTGGTCTATTAGCCTGACTGTTTGTATGGCTGTCTGGGCCCAGTATTTGTCTTATGTACCATTAACCTCAAAATAAAGTGACTGAAAGACAAACCATACTAATTTAAGTCAAAGGGACGAAAAATATCGTTCATCAAATGATCTCCTCCTTGCATATTGTTGTCCTAACCATATGAAATGGCAGGGCACGACTTCCTTATGCCACTAGGAACCCCTACCTGATAGGGTATTCATCAACTAGGCATTCATCTCAGGGCACAAATGCGACGTTTCAGGATGATGACAGTCAATCAAAAACAAACAAATTGTACAACCAAATAATAATTAACATGACAGTTTAGCTCAGGCAGCCAACCTTGGTATTTTTCCCTAAAAAGCCTATCAAAACATTGCTGGCCAGCAAACGTTACATAGCCAGAAATAATCTCTATCTTCATCACAATGTAAATGACAAACCAAACACTCAACTTGATTGAAGTTAATCGATATTTTAGCTTAAACTGACTTCATGGAACAATCGTTACGATAGTGTTATTGACTGACAAGAAGCTGCAACTCGGCTAACGCTAACTAGCTACGGTCGTGGGGGAGAACCCCAGACCCGCGAAAGATCTCGCGAGAGCGATTACTTTAACAGAATATGTGATCTTTCCTTAATGCTAATCAAGTGTTTTTCATCCACAAACCTCATCATATCATAACCACCGCATTGTGACATTATAACACGTAAATAGTTAGTACAACGTGCACAAATAAGCAACAACTCGCTAAGGTCTCGCGAGACTTCCATAAATCTAGGGTTCACTTCTAGACATGACCCTGGCGATTGCTATTATGATGGTCAAAATCTTGTCAATATTTTAAGAAATGCACTGTAAAGTTATTGTATATCAATGAACAGTCGAAGTTTGATCTGAGTTACCAGCAGCTAGGATGTTGCTAACAAAAGCAGCTAGGGCTAGCAGTTACATGGCTAGCTACGGTTAAGTTACCTACAGCTAGCAAGCTAACGGTAACAGTGGTTGCAGCAGCAGGAGTCTCACCTGGAGAAGCTTTCGCAGTTTTCACAGTCACTCACAGTCCTAGAAAGGATGTTGTCCGTCCATCCGACGACAGCAAACTCCTTAACAACTCCCAGTCCAACACACCTCAAATAATCGCATCAAGTTATCCATTTACAATTATTTCGAATTCAGGGAAGACATTTGTTAGCTTAGCTGATGCTAGCTAAGGAGAGCGGTGTGGCTGGCTCCTGCTGCTGCTGGTGTCATCCGGACAGGAGGCCCTGATCCTCGGGGTTTCCTCGTCCGTCTTGGTGCCCCTGCACGGGCAAACCTGGAGCTGTCACTGCTCTGAAGCCTCCTCACAAGTGTTGTCACATTTCTGCTGCTTCACACGGTCTTTCTGTTGTCATTATCGAGCGATGTCACGTTTTACACCGGGAGGAGAAGGTCAGACACCTTGTTAGAGTCCATCCTTTAACTGTTAATGAAAGATCATCACCCCCTGCAGCAAGGCCGCACAGGGCTCCAGGGAGAGCTTTATGTGATGCTTCCCATGCGCTTGTTTAACAGATAATGTAAGCTCCTCTCAGGTCAGAACCACCCCAAAAACAGGCTATGGATTAGCAGCCTTGCAAAAGCGCAAATGTCCGGGGGCCCTGATCTCCAGCCCCCCC
>JAJHUR010087099.1:0-24249 GCA_027495735.1 Lutjanus campechanus | reverse complement strand
AAAAAATGCTCAAAGTTGCCCACTTAAACCTGGAGCAAATTCCAAGGATGTAATTTGGCATTAAAGTGTAATTCTTGGTTTAGCTTTCTGTTACTTTTGGAAGTTGTCATTCATCTTTAATCTGCTGCTTAGTTTACTGTTGTAGTTGCCAGTCCATTTAAATAAACATGTCGATCACAAAAAAAACTTGTTTTTGTCATGTTTACGTTCAATAAACCGTACTTGTTTATTGTAGATTACCCACTTCCTTAGTCTGGAAAGCACCTAAAACGTAGCCTAGCTGAGCTTAGTCACTGTGTTCTTTTTAACCAACAGGATTGTCTGTAATTACTTTTTTGTTTTTTAAATCTTCCTCTTCAGTCATACTGTGTCTCGTGAACCAGGAATTATGCAGAACATCTTGCTCATAAGTAAAGTTTCAGTATGGGGAAAATCTGCTGTTAGTTTTGAAACCAACCACACCTGATTAATCATTTCACATATCATTTTTCACTGTGGTACAAATATATGAAACCAACGATGGCACCTTTTTGCGAGTGTGTGTGCGCGCGCACTTGTCACAAATAATTTTCTCCCGAGAGCCTTGTAGCACAGTTTGGGGCTTTAGACCGCGATGGCTGAACTAGTTTTGGTATTATGTAACATGTCCTGACAGTTTTGAATTTGTCATGGGGGTTTGGTTGAGTATGACTTTGTTAAATACATTGTTTGGTGGAGATCTGTTTCAACTCCACATTCATTGTCCTTTTTTAACAATATCACGAGGTGCTGGACTAAAACTTTTGCAAAGTATTGATTTGTAAATTGTCTCTGTGGCAGCTTGTTGACAAGATTAATGACCGCTTACTGTACAATTGCAGGTTTTAACTTGTCTTGTGGTGTTTTGGTGCTATAAATATCTCTCAGCCTTGTCACAGTAACACTCTACAGTATGGGTTGTAATAACTCACTGTATCTGCCTCCGTGATTCCTCCCAACAGGAAATCAGGGCCTATTTCAACAACGAACCAGTTGTTTTTACAGTTGAATGAGCTGTGGTGATAAACACACAGAGTTTTGTAAATAGTTTCATTCAACACTTAGCAAAAACATTCTAAATCCAAACAGGATGTTGCAGTTAAATTGCACATAATCATGAAAATCTTTGTTTTTCTTTTCTTCAGACATAATTGATCATATTACAAACCCCAATTCCAAAGAAGTTGGAAGCCTGTGAAAAACACAATGCAATGATTTGCAAATACTTTTCAATCTATACTTAATTGAGTACTGTATGAAGATGAGAAATTTTATGTTTAAACTGATAAACTTTATTGATTTTTGGACATATACACTCATTCTGAATTTGATGCCTGCAACATATTTCAACAGGGTCAAGTTTTGAGGGTTAAATTCTTTCTGATTCTTGCTTGATAAACGACTTCAGGTGCTCAACATATTTTGTGCTTCATAATGCACCACACATTCAATCTTTTACTACAAAGCCACACTGGTTGTAACACCTGCAGAATGTGTCTTGGCATTGTCTTGCTGAAATAAGCAGGGAAGTCTGAAAAATACGTCTGAATGGCAGCATGTGTTGCTCCAAAACCTGTTTGTACCTTTCAGCATTTTTGGGGCCTTCACAGATGTGACAGTTACCCATGATGCCATGGACACATTCCCATACCACCACAGATGCTGACTTTTGAAGTTGGCGCTGAAAACCATTTTAAATATGGACCCATCAGACCACAGCACACTTTCCTACTCCGCCTCTGTCCATCTCAGATGAGCTCAGGCCCAGAGAAGTCGGCGGCGTTTCTAAATTTTGTTGATATGTGGCTTTCACTTTGCATGGTCGGGTCTTAACTTGCATTTGTAGATGCAGCGACAAACTGTGTTTACTGATAATGGTTTTCCAGAGCCCATGTAGTGTCCTTTATAAAATTATGTTGTTTTTTAATGCAGTGCCACCTGGCAGGGTCAAAGGTCACTGGCATTCAGTGCAGAATGGAAAATCATTGCATTCTGTCTTAATTTACGTTTTGCCCAGCATCCTACCTGTATTTGAATCAGAGTTTTTAATTAAAAACAAAATATTCTGTCTTTCCTAACATTTGTGCATAAAACTACACGTCTAAAACGAGGATGCTTGGTTATTAAATGGTGAAGACACACCGTTACCTGTACTTGTGAATGGTAAATGATATGATATTGGAAGAAATCTGAGAGAACTCAGTCGAGACCAGAGATGTGTAGTAATGGTGATGATGGACATTGCAAACAACTCACCTCACCCTCCCCTTCCAAACATGTAGGAGAAGTTACAGTGACCTCGAAACTTATGAAAAACATGATTCAAGTCCTTTCTAGAGCCACTGTTTGTTTTTTCATTCTGAGCTACTGTATAAACGTGGTAGTGCAACATGACAGCTTCCACAGAAGAGCACCCACACACCTCCTGTAGATCTTAACAGTTCATTCTAAGGTAACGAAAACACAGCGACTCTTATTTTAGTGTGATAATCATCATACGCTAGTTCATGGGGATCTAAATGTGCAACCCCCAAACATGACGTGAAATGCATGCATCACGCTTTAATTATTCCATTCAGTACACCACAGTTATGGTGTCAAGTCGTGACCCCTCCCCAACAAGCGTCTGTCAGGTTAGAAAAGACAACTTGTAGAAAGCTACTGGTTCTATGGCAACTTGTGGCACCTGGTGAGTGTTGCAGGGATTAAACTCAGTCATGAATCATCACTCATGCCATGATTCTGCAGTATAAAGTGAAAGTGAGATGGAAAAGCCACCACAGAAAAAAGTCTCTAAATTGTATGCCAGCTCCCTAAACTGGCAGTAATCAAAACTTTGAGAAGTGTGGCACTAATAAAAACACACTTGTTAGTATTATATTCCATTTCTGCCAACAGAACCTCCTAAATCACACCGGTGACAGTGAAAATGGTGACATCTGCTGGCAAAAGGCAGCTACAGCAGGAACTGCAGGACATGAACGGTGATTTAAAACTGTAGTGAACTAAACCTTCTTTGGCCTAAAAAAAAAAAGAATTATTTGTTTTCCGGCAAAAAATATAATGTCTAAAATCTGCATGTTAAACCGTTCTGATCCCAAAGGAAATTCATGTGCCCGAGATTGTTCAAAAACTAACTGCAACATGAGAATAAAACTGTGTAGCGTATGAGGAGTAAATACTAACACCATTGAATGCTTGTGACCCTTGACCCTCCAGGTGACACCGCATTAAAAACACACATACTTGTGTAGATTATTCTACATGGGCTCGGGAACATTTTGGAAAACCGCTGTCAGCAAAGTTTGTCGCTGCATCTACAAATACAAGTCAACACTCGACCATGCAAAGTAAAAGCCAGATATCAACAACATCCAGAAACTCTCTGAGTTTATCTGAGACGGACTGACATAAAGTGGAAAAGTGTGCTGTGGTCTGACGAGTCCACATTTCAGACTGTTTTCAGAAATCATGGACGTCGTGTCCTCTGGCCTAAAGAGGAAAAGAACCATCCAGATTGTTACCAGCACTAACTTCAAAAGCCAGCATCTGTGATGGTATGGGGGTGTGTTAGTGCCCATGGCATCATGGGTAACTGTCACATCTGTAAAGGCCCCAAAAATGCTGGAAGGCACAGGTTTTAGACATATGCTGCTATTCTGGTGACATTTTATTAGAGACATCCCTGCTTATTTCTGCAAGACAACTTCAAGACACATTCTGCGTGCGTTACGACAGCGTGGCTTCATAGTAAAAGACTTACTTTATCATAAGTGAGAAACAGCTGGTATTGGTGGTGATAACCAGAACTTCACTCATGCAATATCAACAAGAAGAAAAACATTAACATCAACAAGAACAAGAAGAAGCTCATGAGCCTGAATGGCTCTCAAGAGGTCCCCAGAGTATTAGTGTACAATCATCTGGAAATAAGAATCGTGATTTCGTTATCTAAGAATGAGCCGTTAATATCTACAGAAGTTGTGGACCCTCCTCCACAGAGTCTCCCCTGTTGCACCACCATAATTCTACAGAACAGACAAAGAGTTTTGCAGCCACTCTGGTTCTCCTACATGCTTGGAAGGGGAGGGTGAGATGAGGCGTTTGTAGTCTGCAAGCACACTGTTTAAATGCCACTAAATCCTACAAACCGGTCTTGCAAGAACAGTGGAATGGAGATGAACGATATGCCGAAATTACAAAACAATGCAATAACTTTTTTTTTTAAAAACTGACCAGTAGGTGTCGCACTGTCTCTGAACTCTTCATCAGTTGTCTCACCTGTACAGGGCTTTGGGCGTGGCATCAAGACGTGAGAGCTCTCTTCAGCACAGACCTGGACAAAGTGTGGCACATGGGCCGGATATTGTCCACAGGCATCATGGGCACTTAGAAATATTGACATTAAAATCTAATAAAGACAGTCAATACCATTTTGCTTACTGTTATCAGGCCTTTATTCAGAAATGGACCAGTGCTGTGTTCATTGGTAATGATGATGAACTGTATCTTTTATATCAGACTGTAACTTTATTCACTCAGTGCCGTACATCCATTTACATTTACAATGTTCTTCTTCAGTTGCCTCTCCTGCCCATTTGTCTGAGTCCACCAGTGACAAGAGGACATGACTTCAGCAGGGTGCATGGCATAATGTGCACATATACGTGACATCGTGTCTGATCACATTTCACCTCAAAGGATCACATGCAAACGTCAGGATAGGCTATTTTAAACCGTAACCTGTAAGGTGGCACTAAAACAAACAAGTTTGCATTTTAACGTAACGGCTTGGCATAGATTAAAATACCTTTCACCATTTAAATCTTTCAGTGCATCTGCATCTTTTCTAAATTCTTCTTTTGCTTTAAAAATGTCAACTTTTATTACTTATTCTTAATTTTATCAAAACCCTATTTTTGCGAACTCGTCTTAGATTGTTAAGTCAGTCATTTTGAAAATGAGTCAGCATCATCAACAGACTTTGCTGATCTAAAGTTATCAAAGGAATTTTGATTCGTTAGTGTGTTTTGATTTCATGAGACAAACTTTTTATGAAAATAGCTCAATTTGCAATAACTCATGAACACGTTGAGTCACTCAGTCCTGCATTCACAAACATATTAAAGTGTTTTGCGTTTTTCCTCTAAGGGGAGCAACAAATGCAAAAAGTTTTATTTCTTAATTGGCTGCATGGATTTGTACAAAAATTGTTTTGAACAATCTTGGGTCATGACTCAGTTGATGCATGAATTTAGGTAATAACTGATTAAACTAGGTGTGACTTATTATAATAAATCTAAACAAACCAAACTTCTAAAAATCAGCCGTACATCCTACAGAGCTAAAATTTCTTCAGCACATCTGCTGAATTGTGACAAAAAATTTGTCCATCACTCTATTTTTCTAAATATGAAAAATCAATTAGCATCTGTATCTCCAAGTTTTCATTCAAATGTCACCAAAAATCAACACAGACATTCTTCAGACGGTCAATATCGAATATTTCGAATTGTGTTTAGATCTGTCAAACGGTGAGTCTGCAGTGATATTTAACATCTTGCGGTAATTTGTACCGTATACACATTTTCTTTTTTGCTCAATGTTTAATAAAACATCATCAAAATATTTGACAAAACACTTGAAACCAGCAGAATGATGTGTAAAGAGATTTAAAAAAAAAAAAAAAGTTCCCGTTTTGCACATCTTATGTGATTGGCTCAAAGGTCAAGGGTTCAAAATCCCCATGTGACCAAGTCCCACTTTCCAACAATGTGATGACCTCTGTATGACTGTGTGTTGTGTGTCTTATCAATGCTTGTTTCTTACAATCATTCAAATACTCCTGTTCATTGCTGCTACATTAAATGTTCACAGGAACATTATCTTGTATGTGGACTATTTCTGACATCCGGTGCCTGGCATTTATTGCCATTGATGTGTGTGCAATTGTAACCTTTTAGCGATGAAACGCTAAACTTCAGCAAGGAGACATCATTAGGAGTGACCCAGTAACTGTGACTGCAGCTTCTCATGTGTGCCTGTTAGAGTGTCTGAGTCACTGGTGTAAATGTGAACATGACACCTGCCACTTCACAGAGTGCACGGCCGACAATGGTGAAATGTGATCTGGTACATGGGGGTCTGCATAATGGAGACTGACCTGCTCACAGACAGGAAGATACCAGGAGAGACCACATGAGGGCAGCATGGAGCGGGTTTACAAGCTTGTACTCAGGATTGAGTATCCGAACACACAAGTGTAATTATACCTGCATTTCAATTGTATCTTATCTTCCTATGTGTTCTTTAATAAAAAAGTTTTAATTGAATTATTCCTTATTGCAAATGTGTATCATTAAAGCACTGTTTTTTTGTCTTTCTTATCACGTTTTCAAGATACAGCTTCTGCACGAAACAAGTTTGTCTCATATCTTGTGTATGCATACCAGAATCGGGTTGATCATCCCAAAAATGTGTAGGCTTGTGATCTCTGGTTTTAATCGTCCACAGAGAAAAACCTGGATGGGGAAAGAGGAGAAGTGAGACCACTGTAAAGACACCTTTGAACAAACAGTGAACCTGCGGCTTCAGCTTCTCTCTGAGGTTCAGATGGTGGGAAACTTTGTTGGAAAGAAGCAACTGTGATAATATGAAGATGACATACTCCATATCAAAGGGGAGTTGTTTAATCATTCAAGTAATTAACCAAGCAGCATTGTCAGACTTTACATGCCTGTGTTTCCCTTTTATATTATAAAATACAACATAAATCATATAAAAGATTGAATATCTTTGGAGTTTGGTTTGTTGTTTGGACAAAACAAGTAATGTCATGATATTACCTTCACTTGTGGTTAAATGTGATGGGCATTTTTCACAGTTTTTTGACATTTTTATAGACTAAACCAGCAGTTCTCACATGACAGACCCACTGTAGAGAGGGGTCTAGGTGACCTAAAGTTGGCTGAAAATGATTCATGTGGTAACATAAACAACTAAAAGTTACATTACATTCAATCAAGAACTGTACTTACAAATTTGAGATACTTGAGTATTAACATTTTATGCAACTGTAAGCTTCTACTCCACTACATCTGAGAGGCAAATATTGTACTTTTACACTTTTACACTTTTGTGCATGTTTGATGGTTATTGACATGAAAAAATTAAAACATCCAATTTAATAGATCACTAAATATATATTTTTTACACAGTATTTTTTAAAATAAGAAGTGTCTCAAATTAAGAAATAATATGATTTTTTAAACCACGGTAGTTTTAATGGCAAATTTGTATTAGAAAGTGTGTGCTGTGAAAAGAATATGTGGTTGTTTGGTCTTTACAAGGTAAAAGCAATATACACTGAAAAAAGAATTATCTGACCAACTTAAAAAAAAACATTAAAGTTATTTAAACCTAATTGCTTTGAGTCAGAGGTACTCAATAAGTTGATTTCCAAGTTTCCAATTTTCCAATTCAATTTTTTTTTCTCACCCAAATTTAGGCACCTAGATAACCCAATAGTGAATATAATTGCTAGCGTTAGCCTGACTTAATGGTAGCGGGTTTGGCTCAGTGAGTTTGCGAAAACTTTAACAACATTTTTTTTTTTCGAGTTCACGTGGACCATTTTATATCTGACCCGCTACATTATTTGATCACAAAATGTACTTTTGTCTTATATTTAGACATACCCCTTTTTCCGAATCACCAAGAGAAAATTGAGAGTTAACTACGGGGAGAAGATCTGGGGGACGACGTGGACGTCATGACGTCAGACGCACAATATTAAATTAAAATACTAAGATAAAACCGGCGCGCTTTATTTTATTTATTTATTTATCACAGTGGCCTATATTGCTTCTCATCTGTTGTATTTCACAGTATGTGTCTTATTAAAAGAATATCGAGTGTGTTAATATATTTTCTGACCAGTATAAACTAAGATATTCATTATTATTCTGTTGCTGTGCAACACGACCTGCAGCCGTTATGACCACCGGCCGGGACACGTCCCATAAGAGGAGGGAGGGCACTTCCACAGCAGCGAGGAGGAGGAGGAGGAGGAGGAGGAGAGAGGTGAGTGGACGCAGTTATGCCAACAAGCCGATTATTGAAGGCTACTGAGCCCTCTCTGTCAATTTGCGTCCGTCCTCTCATGGTCAAACAGAGGCGGACACATCTGAAGCTCTCACTCGGAGCAGGCTTCATACATTCATCACAGGGGAGTTACGTTACTTCTTTAAAGGACGCTTCAAGTTTTTCTGGATTAATATTGTGGTAACCCGTGTGGGCAAAGCTGTTGTTCCTGTTATAGCAGATTTTGACACTTGCAGTGTGTCTGTGGCACTCTTTAGAGAGCTGAAAGTGACCTGTTACTTAGTGTTTTGTAGTTGCTGTTTTATATTTTTTAACTAAGGTAGCTGCTGGTATTTTATCTTTACATCCTGCTTTAAAGTGTCTCAGGATAGTTTTTTTAAAGTTTTGTTTGTTTCTGTAAAGGAAGTTAACACTAACAATTTTAATCTTTAAATTAACACCAAAAAATGCATCACATAGAAATGGCAGCTGCAGTAAACTTTATTAGTAAGTGAACTTGACAATCAGGACCCTGCAAGCCAAATCAAAGGGTCGATAGGGCCCTTTCTGCTTAGGTAAAACTGGAGGGTGTCAAGATGGCTAGCCTCTCCAGGAGTACGGACGACCAGAGAGGCATCGGCGAGAGCCCGTCTCACAAGGTGGAGACGTCCAGGTACCGCAGCTGGAGCAGCCTCCGCTTCTCCAGATGGAGAACCAGCTCCCAGAGGACGGGGAGCCCCCCAATGACCCCCTCCCCGAAGGCGGACAAGAGGGCCGATGTGACCAGAACGCTTTTCTCCCTGGTCAAGACTCACAATGACGACTACACGGCGGATCCCGATGGCCTGCTGGACACCAACGTGGAGGGCGAAGGGGGCGAAGAAGAAGCCCAGGAAGACCATTCCACCTACTTCCAGAGGCAGTTTGGGTCCATGCTGCAGCCCGGAGTCAACAAGTTCTCCCTGCGCATGTTTGGCAGTCATAAGGGTGTAGCTGCTGAGCAGGCCAGGGTCAGGAGCTTCGGAGTGTGGATCATCCACCCCTACAGTGACTTCAGGTAACGATGAGGACTCCAACTAACGGTTATTCTCAGTAACGATTAATCTGAAGGTTATTTTCACGATTAATCAATTAATCGATTTATTGTTTTGTCAATGTCCGGACTGCCTTAAAATTTTAAGTTGATTGAATTTGAATTTCTGACCAGACAAACTTGGTGTTAATTCAGTTGTACTTGCAGAAATGTGTTCAGTAAGTTTAAGATATTACGTTGAATCAACAACTCTTCAGTCAACATGATGGACATCACAAACAAATTTGATTTCCTTTTATATTTTTCTCAGAAACGTAAAACTATATTATGAAAAAGAAAGGTTTCAAGAAAGTTTTAACTCTCAAACAATGCATGCTGGGACGTCTGCTAATATGCTGATCAAGTTTCTTTACAAACTTAATTTAATGAGTTGATTGAACTCTGTACTTTACATTCATTCAATTCATCATTTCAAGTAAAAAAAACTTAAAGTCTCATTTTCATACGTTCTTAAGCATTCTGAAAATAAATACAGGACATTTTTAGTTTAATTAAGTTAGATAAATAAAACTTGCATATGTGAAGTTAATGATAAACAATCAGTTGATTCTACTAAATTCCTGTATGATTTTTTTTTACAGTGTATAAAATGTCAATAAATTGTGAAAAAAAGAAAGGCGGAAAATCTTCATGTTTAAGAAGCTGGAACCAACAAATTTTTGCTCGAACGATTAATCGACCGAGCGTTGCAGGTCTAGTAATGAAGAGGTTGGGTTATCCTCAGAATTTCACAAACAAATTTAAGTTAAAGGTAGAATCAGAATTTGTCTAAGCTGCTGGTAAACATTTTGGTTTGGTAAAGCAAAATAATGAGAAAATAAGGAAATACAGTCAGAGGGCAGGTCTTTGTAGATACAGACCCCCCACCACAGACTTCTAGTGGCTCATAAGTTATGATTGAAAAGGATTATTCATAAAAATGAGTTTATGCATGATTTTTAAAGGAAATCTTACCTAAAATACATTGACTGAAAAAGACAGAAACTAAACATTAGAAAAAATTGAAACTAAAACTAACTGAAACAATATTGCATATTTAAAAAATTAACTAAAACAAAAACATACAGGAAATTACTTTATTTTTAGTCTTTGTCAATTTGGTCAAATTTGTCAACAGAATAAGTACAAGGAGGTGTTGTTGAGACTGGGACGTCTACATGACATCCCCATATTATAATTTTAAAAAATAAAACAAAACAAAAACAAGCTAAAATTGATACTGAAAGTAATAAAAACTAAAAGGAAATTAGCTAAGCCACTGGAAACTAACTGCAACAAAACAAAATAAAAACTAATGAAAAATACAACATTGTTGTAACCAGTTTGTCTTCCATAAACCTCCCTTGAAAGCATCCAGTTTTTATTGAACCGAGCAGCCTGCGACGGTGCTCAGATCTGATTTTTCCAAGGACAGACTGGCGGTTCAGCAGCTGATGTCATGGTTCCTCGCACATGATAAGGCGATGAAGGGATTTGATTAGTGATACAGTATATAGGACAAGATCATCTGGATTAATGACTCTCTTTCTCCTTGGTCATGAGGAGGGGAGCACTGCACTCATTGATAAATTTAAGAGATCCATTGTGTTTCATTTGAAAAACAATTTCTTACTCTACTTACTTTTGCAGGATTTGTCAGGTCATTTCGCTTTTGGGACTCTTTTGAACGACATCTTGGCAGCGATGCCCACGCAGTCCGTCTGCGCGCTCACTAATAATAGCCAGAATCAAATTTAAACAATTTTTAAACATCAGGCCTATGCCAGACAGAGAGGATAAACCCATGCAGGGGGATTATTGCCCATAAGAATCCCTATAATTCCAATCTTGCTCTATTATGCAATAATACACAGACAGCTGAGGGGGGGATTACCGCAGGCCTGCTCTCCTTAAACCGTATGCTCCGACTTCCTCTTTAAAATGGATGAGTTGGAACAGCACGTTTTTGGCGCTCAGTTATCCTGTTTCGGGGTTTAAGGTCAACTAGCTGTTTCTATTTGTAGCTTTTTGAATCCAGTTTAAATCAGAATCTGGTTTAATGCCAAGTAGGTTTTCACACACAAGCAGGTGTCAATTCAGTATTTAGAACATGTGCATTTGCCCCCCAGTAAAATCATGAAAGTAGTTGAGGATTCATTTTTGATGAACTGCTCACAATTTTGTGTTTTTCTTTACATTAATAAAACATTCCTACTACAAATTGATGCAGAAAAGGCACAAATTGGTGCATAAATCACAAAATCACAAGAATACAGGAGATGAAGTATCATCATTACATACAAGCAATTTGTCTTGGTGTTTTTGCTGCATAATAACAAACACAGTAGAAAAACATATAAGGGATAATGAACAGTGAGCAGGTCATTATGGTGAAATAAACCCCGGCAGGGTGATGCAGGATGCCACTTATTACACGTCTACTTACTAAACTTTAAAAAATGTATTTTTTCCTCTAAGTCCTCCAGAATCTATTCTGATCAGAACTGGACAGAACTGGAACTGTTATCAGTATAATCTGATAAGATCCATCAGCCTAAACTATGACATAAATTGTTTAGCTAAACTTTGAGTGACATGCTGTTAAGAGAGTCACAAGTAACACAGATGACATTTATTTTCATTTTAAACCTTTGAATGGTGCTGACCAAATCAAAAGTGCAGCTAAAAATTCTGTGTATGAAAAAGATTAAATAAAATGAAGCAGCAGTATCAGTGAATCATGTTGTGGGATGTGTGGGAGCAGAATATTTGTTTCACAGTTTATGCATGATGTTTTTTAGATTACCAGGTTAAGCATTGGAAGAATAGGTATCGGTATCAGCAAATACTCAAGGTTGCAGTATTGATATTGGACATTAAAAAGTGGTATCGAGCCATCCCTAATCAGAAAGGAGTATTCAACAAAGCCGTGCAATAAAAAGAAAGATGAAAAGCAAGTACAGCAAGTCAAGAAGCATTAATAGACAACTGACAATAAAAAGTTTAAGTTGATATATTTCGGCCTGTGGTGCTCATCAGGGTCATCGTGAGACACATGACAAAAAAACATTTAAAGTGGAACTTGCAGCTAAAATTTATTTATGAAATGTATTCTCAAAATTACAATTTGATAAGTGATTGCAGGATTTTCTGTGGTTCACAAGACATGGGTTCAAAAATCCAGAGGAAAAAGTGGACTTTTTAAGTCATGTTCCTAAAAACACCTTTTCCCCTCAACATCACATTAATCACGTCACATTGGGGAGTCCGCGTCTGCGTCTGCGTCTGCGTCTGCGTCTGCCAGTGTCTGTGTGTTCTGCAATAGTAGGTGTTAGTGAGTCTGAGCGGCCATGTTTTAATGAGTTACGTATTGCATTGTACCACTTGTGATCATCCCAAATTATTGTGCAGATTGCACAAATAATAAATAAATAGAGTAGGTATGATGATGTTCAGTGGGTATAAAGTTTACTGTCTTTTAGCTAATATTTGCAGGTTCGCACTAAACACAATGATGGAAATGTTTCTAGTTTTCCAGGTATTTGGTCATAAATCACAGTATTATTGGACAAATCAATTTTGGACCTGATGATGTCATCAAAGTCACTAGGATTTATTCTCTGAAGATCATGAATGTCTGTTGTTTTTTTATTTATCTTACCAGGAAATACATTATATAAGCATCTGTCAAAGCTTTAATTTGAGTTATTTGAATGTCAGACTTTCTTGGTTATTTATAACTTTTGTTTCTTTGAAAAGCTGCTGACTGAAATTAGTTGATAAGCAGATTCAATCCTGGATTCATATTCAACATAAAATGCAATCACTGCAAACCACTTTCCTATTCCTCTTCCACACTCACTGTTATTAATAGCTTGTTTAATAGGTTTTAATTCAGGAGAATTAATTCTGCTTCTCTCACACAGCCATACAAATGTACATGCTTCATGTAACCAGCTATAATACCGTCGAGAGTCTTTGGTGGAGTTATTAGCAGCAAGCAACCACTAATCTGCTGCAACATGAGAAGAGATGATAAGTAGTCATGTAAACCAGCGTGTAGACACAGAGGACACGGACACGAGAGATTGATGGAGGGATAAACGTGAATGAGAGTGAGGGACTAATCTAACGGTTCCTGTGGCTCTGCTCTGAGAGGCTAAAGAAGGAGGTCGTTTTCTCACAGGGTTCATATTGCGAAGTGTGACGGTAATCAAAAATAGTCTGGTTCATATTCTGTTACTGTGTCTCCGCGAGGCAAGAGAGGCCGAGAGCCAAAGTGATTGACACTCAATGGAAACAATCTGTAAGGAAACCTAAAACCATGTAGCATGGTGGTGTATAACGAGACACTGGAGACCTAAAGGAAAATGAGACTTGTAAAACATGAAGCAGACAGTGACGAGTGCAGCTGTGCACAGTGCAGACGTCTGGGGTCCGACATCCTGAAAGCAGCCGACTGTGCATCAGACATTTCCAGCTTTAGTGACGTTTTCTTTCCTTCATTGTCTTCCTCATTGTCTTCTTTGATGGTATATTGAGCCTGATGAGGTAAACACCATGTATTTTTGATGAGAGGGATTCCTCCCGTGTCAGGAGCTGTTATGAGAGTAAGGGTCACGCTGAAATGGGTCATTCCCTGGATGACGCACTGTCCTCCTAATTGGATGACTTCATTTGACCTTCGTAGCTGTTTCAAATTCTGTATCTTAAAGGAATAGCGTGACATTTTGGAAATGCATGTTCACTTTCTCGCTTATAGATGCAAAGACTAAAGTCAACTTTATCATCAATTCTGCCATATGTACAGGACATATGGAGGATTGAAATGCCATTTCCCTCAGACTCCAGTGATGGTAAACAAAAAAATTCTAGAATAGAAACAAAATACTAAAAAGTACTGACCAGACTGAACTAAACAACACTCTCATATCTGTCCAGTACATATGGAGCTAGAAAGAGGAGGCGAATAGCTTTGCTTAACATAAAGATATGAAAGAGGGGGAAACAGGTAACAATGTCTGTGTCCGAAGGTACAAACCCCAACTCCAAAAAAGTTTGGATGCTGTGTAAAATGTAAATTAAACCAAAATTGCAATGATTCAGGCCTATATTCAGTTAATACAGTAAAAAGACAAGAAAATTTATGTTCAAACTGATTAACTTCATTGTTTTTGGTAAGTGTACACTTGTTCTAAATTTAACGCCTGCAGCATGTTCCAAAAAAGTTGGGACAGGGGCGTGTTTACCACTGTGATACATCATCTTTTCATTTAACAACAGTCAGTGAGTGTTTGGGAACTGACGGCACTGATTCTTGCTTAATATAACTTCACGTGCTCAACAGTTGGCGACCTTTGTTGTCGTATTTTGTGCTTCATAATGCACCGCACATTTTCAGTGGGAGGCAGGTCTGGACTGCAGGCAGGTCAGTCTAGTGCCTGAACTCTTTTACTACAAAGCCACAATGTCTCAACATGTGCAGAATGTGTCTTGGCATTGGCATTGCTGAAATAAGCAGGGACGTCCCTGAAAAGGACACTGTCTGAATGGCAGCATTTGTTGCTCCAAGTCCCGTATGTGCCTTTCAGCATTAATGAGGCCTTCACAGATGTGACATGATGCCCCCATACCATCACAGATGCTGGCTTTTGAACTTTGTGCTGTAAACTGTTCCTTGAGTTGTTCACAGAGGCAGAAAACTGCTGTAATCCTAGATTTAAACTGTTATTTATCCAGGTTTCACTCTCAGTACAACCACAATTTGACCTGTTGGCGACTGAGCACCTCCACTCAAGCTGTTAGGACAGACCTGCCAACAGTTTCTCCTGTGTCTCAAGGGACATCTCCGAGCGCCCTCCTGTTTTGATGTTACTCCCAGGAAACCCCCATAACTCGCATGGCCCATCGATTTAATGAATAATCGTCATACACTGATCCATATGTTTGTCTGACATCACCCAAGTTTCCAGATTGTCTATGAAACACAATCTACAGACATAATCCACAATACTACATATGATTTTAACCCATCTGTCACTGCAACCTGGCAACCCACAACCCAATTCAAGGGCCCAGTGTGCAGCTGCTCTCTGCAGCTAACACACAAACACTGTTTGAGTGACTCAAATAGACCCTAACAATGAATTAGTTCATTATGCGATCAGATTTTGACAATTAGCCTCATTCTTCCTGCAGGGGTTAGGTCTTTAACCTTGGCAAAGCTCTCTGGGCCTCTTCCTGAATTCAGATCACACAATTAACTTTGGGCAATCAGCACTGTTACTGGGATTTGCTCATATCCATGTATAAACCAAGAACACTTGAGCCAGTAAGATGTGTTTACAGTGATTTCAGTATCTATCTATAAAGCTTGCACATCATTTCTCGCACATATAAACTAAAGGGCACTTGCTGAGCGCAGACCTTTGCCAAGGCCAAATGGCTATCTCGCAATGTTAATGACAGTGAAAAATACTTTGTATATTTGCGTCGTGATTCAGATCAGCTGGAAAATGTAATGGGTTCTTCCCTGGCTCTTGCTACACCCTTTCAACAACTTTCATGAAAACTGAGCCAGTAGTTTTTTCCGTAATCCTGCTGAGAGACAAATCAACCAAACTGAAAACCTAAACTCCTTGGCAGAGGTATTTGTAGCTTTTCTCATTTTCTAATTTTATGCAGCAGTGCTTGTCTGTTAGCCTGCAAAACACAGGCTTGGTGGAGCTGTAAATATTTTTCTGTTTGTATTAATTTTCTCTGAATTTGTTAATACATTGAAGAACAATTTAATCTCAGTGTATGTTTAAGATTACCCACAAACTGCCAGCCATACCATTGTTTCAAAGGAGAATCGAACATTTTCAGGGAACTGCATAGTAATTAACTACCATTTTTGTCCATACACACTGTCCACTCATTTACATACAATAGAAACTGGAGTCACTTCTTGATTTGAGTAGAACTGTTTTGTAAGTATGAACTGAACAGTTTTAAGCACTGAAACAAGGAAAGAGAAGTGATCTGTGACCTCATCTGAGGTGTTATATCCTGTTCAGTTTGCAACACAAGATTATGGGCATGTAATGTGCAAATATGCAGTTGCATCTCTGGACAGCAATAAAAGAAAGAAAAAAAAGGTTTTGGGTTTAGTTGTACAAGTTAACAAAAATAAAATGCTCACACTTGTCTTCCGTCCAGGTTTTACTGGGACCTTGTGATGCTCCTGTTGATGATGAGCAATCTGGTCATCCTGCCCTGGGGAATCACCTTCTTTGAGGACCAGAACACCACGCCCTGGATCACCTTTAACGTCCTGTCTGACACTCTCTTCCTCATGGACCTGGTCTTCAATTTCCGCACGGGCATCGCGGGAGAGGACAGCCACATCATCCTGGACCCCAGGGAGATCCGCATGCATTACCTCCGCACCTGGTTCCTGGTGGACTTCGTCTCCTCCATCCCCGTCGACTACTTCTTCCTCATCGTCGACCTGGAGTCCCGGCACGAGTCGTCCGACGTGTACCGCACCGCCCGCGCCCTCCGCATCGTGCGCTTCACCAAGATCCTCAGTCTGCTGCGCCTCCTCCGACTGTCTCGCCTCATCCGCTACATCCACCAGTGGGAAGAGGTGAAGGAACCTCAAAGCTCATACTGTCGTACAGAACAGCACACATCAGAAATGTTTCTCCAGTTTAATGTCGTGTTTATCCTCCGTACGACTTTGTCTCTGTCAGATTTTCCACATGACCTATGACCTGGCCAGTGCTGTGGTGCGTATAGTCAACTTGATTGGCATGATGCTGCTGTTGTGCCACTGGGACGGCTGCCTGACCTTCATGGTGCCTATGCTGCAAGACTTCCCCCCGGACTGCTGGGTATCTAAAAATAATATGGTGGTGAGTGCTTGTTCATTAATACATACTCACAAACAGCCTGCTAAAGATGTATATTATGTTTTGATTTCCTAAAAATAGAAATCCTATGAATTTTCTTGGAATTTTATATGCTTTATATATCATAATTAGGAAGAAAATAGGTTTTTGCTTAAAAAATTAATTTTATTAATTGTTTCATTATAATGTGAAACTTTATTTTTAATACATGTTGAATTGCCTGCTTGCCTTTTGACAAAGTTTTATGTGGGATTTATCAAAATGGAAAGTTATTTCTTTAACTGCAAGTGCACCAACTGAAAACTGTGTTTAGTTTCTGTATAATTAATAACAAACTTACATTAATTCCAGGAAACTTGTTGGGAATTATTAAGGGACCTTTGTCCATGAAATATTGCCACCGAAAAGTTAGTGGCACTTCTTGGCTATTTTATTAAAGATTATAGCCATGTAAAGTATATTTTCTCATGACAGCATTTGTGTTCTCTCCCCTTGTTTTCATTCAGAACGCTACCTGGCATTTGCAGTACTCCTACGCCCTGTTTATGGCCATGAGTCACATGCTGTGCATAGGATACGGCGCCCACCCTCCTGAGGGCTTCACTGACGTTTGGCTCACCATGATCAGCATGGTCGTGGGGGCCACCTGCTACGCCATGTTCCTCGGCCATGCGACTAACCTGGTCCAGTCGTTGGATGCGTCGCACCGCCAGTATCAAGAGAAGGTAACGATCTCTGCACGGACTTGAAAAGATTAACAGACCAAAACATTTTGACCTACAGCTTCAGGTGTTATGTGTCCCGGGAGCTTCACGTGGATGCTAATGTGATTCTGGCTGTGAGGTTTAATATCACAGCCATGTTTTATATCATAAGCTTGCTTACTTGCTCGTACTTTATTCGTGGAAACTGTGCCAAATGCCCAGAGAATATGTGTATTATCTAATGGATTTTGTGGCCTTACCGTAACCCTCTCCAGGGGATTTTCACAAGATAAAGCAGAATGGATGATAGACAAATGGCGGCACCTTTGTTGGGGATCACTGTTTGCTAATGCCCATTACAAATGAGTTTGTAATCCACTTAAAACTAGAAAAAAAACCCACAGCGTAAATGCATAATTATTGTGCGTAGAAATAATTCAGCACACACATGGTCGAAAATGTGACATCTGACATCAATAATGTGGAATTTCAACTGCTTCCTCATGAAGGTCACATCACCATGTGTTTTGTACAAATGTTTGCAGTATAAGCAAGTGGAGCAGTACATGTCGTTCCATAAACTGCCAGCGGATGTGAGACAGAGGATCCACGATTATTACGAGCAGCGATTCCAAGGCAAGATGTTCGATGAGGACAGCATCCTCGGAGAGCTCAGTGATCCGCTGAAGGAGGTTCGTCATCCTTTAAACCTTCAATTCCACATCTCTGTTTCGGTCTCTTTTATTCACACATGCCCACACAGATGCAAATTTAGGCCTGAATGATAAGGTTGAAATCAATATATTGATTAAACTGCAGGTTAGATGTTTTCAATCAAATTTATAGTCGGTCACACTTCATTTTACAGTGCACTAATAAAATGTACCAAGCCGTACAAAAACTAGAAGTAACATGATCTTTATTAGACAGTGTAGACCCTTAATTAGACCCTTATTAGACTTCCTTAGAGGTTAATTTGGACACGTTACAACAGAACTGCACTGTAAACTACAGTGAAAACACATATCTGCTACTTCCGCATTTAAAAAACAATATGTGAACAGGATCTACCGAGTAAAGGCCAAAATTATTTTGTTTAGTGTTCTTTCATATTTAGTTTAAAAGAACACTGCATCCTGCCCTCTTAGGGTGGTTTAAAATATGATAAACTGCCCTCTAGAGGGGCTTTTCCATTGGCCCTTTTGTTTGTGCCACACTGATTTGCATTTCCATTACCACCTTTATCACACCGAGCTGCGCCGAGCTGTGCAAAGCCGCGTCTGAGATGGACCGACTGCGGCCCCCTGCGACACTCTTTTTTCCACCCTCGAACATGCGAGTGTTGTGACACTTAAGTTACTGCTGATGAGAACCTGAATGAATGAACAGGGGACTTTTATTGTGAAAAATTTAAGGAAACAGCGTGCTTATCCCAGAGACTTATACGATCGGTTTATCCTCTGCTTTACAGCCACTTGACTTGAGCTTTGTTGAGGTTGTCTCAGTTAAAAGACACACCTTCAGGCAGTTAGTCCTGTTGTACTGGAAACGCAAACCCCTACCACGCTGGGCTGATGAGCTGAGTCACACCAAGTCAAGCCAAGCCAGCTCATGTGTCAATGCCTCTAAATGGTTAAATAGTTAATAATTACCTGTGTGCTTTTATTGCACACATGTATCAGTTGTTGTTGTTTCTCATAATTAAGCTATTTTAATCTAAACCAGGGACTGGAACTATTTCACCATAAATGATCACGACGTCCAGTGTGCTGGTGCCCCACCACATAAAGCTTTTTAATTTTTTTGCCCCTGTCCCTTAGAGAGCCTGAGTCTGCCGCTGGTTATACTGTAGGCAGATCATATGATTTGATCAAAGAAGTAGGCATTGTTGTGGGATAATTTCTGGAAGTGTCAGCATTCTGTGTGTGCGTGCGTGTGTGTGTCCAACTGTTCAGTGTGGCTCAGTCATGTATCCGCTCTTTCAAACTATCAGTTTACCTTGATCCATAGCCAAGCAGGCCGGCCGCACAGATAAGAAATAGCAAACGTTGGTCATGGTTGTGCACAGGAATGCTGACACAGCCAAATACAGCCAAGCGCAGCCTGACAGAGCCTGACAGAGCCAAACCCAGCCAGGTGCTGGACCATAGTCATCCGTGTGTGTGTGTGAATGCAGGCATATGTAAGATTAATGGGGGACATGGCCAGCTATGACCTATGTGGAAAGTACCTAAAACACCAGACGGCTGTACAACGTATGTTTGGATATGAGTTGGCAAGTTAAAAGAGGGAGGAGACTCTCCAGAGTCTCCAAACAGTATATAAGAAGGTGAATTGAGAGTCTTTCTTCAGTCTGATCCCGGGATCCCGGGATTCGGTCTGTTGGTGTTGCTGGCTTAAAAACCTCAATAGACCCTCTGCAGCTGACTTTGTTCCTCTCCAGCGAGCTTCATTTTTGTCGTCATTACTGACTCAGCAAGACCTTTGAAGACACAGTTTTTCTACAGTTTTTGATAAGTGTTGTGGCATCGAGCCCAGATCGTTTTGGCCCATTTTTAAGTTTTTTTTGTCACAACAGCATCAGTCTAGAAGTAGCAGATATGTGACCGTTCTGTCTATGAAATGTCAGAAAATAGTGAAAAAAATGTCCCTCCCAGTTTCCGAGGAATCCGATTTTCCAATATCTTGTTTTGTCCAACCAAAACCCAAAACATTCACTTTCCAGGGATGTTGCAGTGGCACATTGGAGAAGCTGGAATTTTTACCTGCCTTTACAAAATGATGGATTTCTCTGAGTTTGACTATTGATCGACACATTTGTGAAAATGTTGGTACACAACTCAATAAAATATGTAATGTTGCTCTAGGTTTTTTTCTTTTAATGTGGAAATGTTACATATTATAGCTTTGATCAACTATTTGAATTGCCTGTAAATTAATATCACAATATTAATTAGAGTATTGTTCCAATATTGATGTCATTTATATCACAGTATGGGGAATGTATGCAAAATCACATGAAATAAATGAGCTGACGTTCAGTGCTGCAACTCGTGCTCCTCTGTGATGCATTACTTCAGACAAACCGATTAATGAGCTAAAATGATTATTTTCATTATCAGTTCATATTTTCATTATTTTCTTGATTAATTGATACATTGTTTGGTTTATGAAACAGCAGAAAATGGTGAAAAATGCCCATCAGATTTTTCTAAAACCAATGGTGACATCTTCAAACGTCTTGTTAAGAGCTAAAACAATAAGTTGAGTCATTGTTTAGTCAATTGACAGTAAATCATGTTGCAACTACTTTGGTAACTGATTAATTGTATGTCAATTTTTAAGAAAAAATGCTAAACATTTACAGGCTTCAGCTTCTTGAATGTAAAGACTCGCTGCTTCTCTTTGTCATATATAATACTGAACCAAATCTTTTGAATTTTGGACTGCGGTCAGAGAAAATAAGACATGTCAAAATGTCATCCTAGGCTGGTCCTGGGTTTTAAAGTTGCAAAGACTAAATGATTAATTAATCAATAAAACAATCAGCCTATTTATCAACCATTAAAACAATTAGAAGTTGCAGTCCTAACCTTGTTTTGTCCAAACAAACAACCATAATCCAAATATATTTACTTTACTATGACATAAGACATACAAAATTCTAATAATTCAGAGGT
Organism: Lutjanus campechanus; assembly: GCA_027495735.1. Classification (NCBI taxonomy): domain Eukaryota; kingdom Metazoa; phylum Chordata; class Actinopteri; order Lutjaniformes; family Lutjanidae; genus Lutjanus; species Lutjanus campechanus. The sequence continues at coordinate 2,798 of JAJHUR010087099.1, read as the reverse complement.
TAGAGTATGGTCATGTTGGCATTTTGCTCCAAAAATTACAATTAATTGATTCATTGGTTGTCCTTTTATTTTCTGTTTGACTAACTGATTAAACATTTCTGCTTAAAAAACTCTTCACACATGTTCACACTCTCCACATCAACTTCAATATTTATTTTGTCTGTTTCTAAATAAAATCATTAATTTGGACAATAATAAACGATTACACAGTATGTTTATGTTGAATAGTAACTTGTGTGTATGAGATCTCTCAGTATCACTTCCACAGTGTCTTAATGTCGCCTCTTTTCTCTTCCTCCCACCCTGCAGGAGATCGTCAGCTATAACTGTCGTGGGCTTGTGGCCAACATGCCACTATTTGCCAACACTGACCCTCATTTTGTGACAGTTATCCTCACTAAGCTGCGTTTCGAAGTCTTCCAGCCCGGAGACTTGATTATACGGGAGGGAACTCTCGGTCGGAAGATGTACTTCATCCAGCACGGCACCGTCACCGTCATCCCACGTGGCAGTAAGGAGATTACGCTCAACGATGGAGCATATTTCGGGGGTAATTCATTTGTCACTGACTTCACCCTTCACACAGTTTGCTATCAAATATTTAAGTATGTAATGCTGCCAATCAATTAATAATTTTCTAAACGAACTGATTAATTGTTTGGTAAGAAAACTTTGTAGTTGTACCTCCACCAACCAGGCAAGCTGCAGTTTACATCCATGTCTGTCTAGACTTAAATATATGTAGTGAAGAGGGAATTTAATAAAAGGTATTAAGTGTATTTTTGGCAAAATGTAAGTTATCACCAGATTGACATGATTTCCAGTGAGAAACATGTCTTCCGAGTACAGAGGAACTTCAAAAAACTTCAAAATTCCATACTAACATGCTAATTAGTAAGATAAAACAGTTTGTGAAATTATTTAATATAATCAAAACCTTGCTATGACACCAATGGTACGTGAGGTGCATAAAATGTTGCAGTATGCAAATAAGGGACACTATGCCAGCATAAATATCCCACAATGCAATGCAGTAGTGAAGACAACAACAAAAACGTGACAGAGAAATGCAGACAGCGATCAAAGCAGCTCGGCGTAACATCAATATTGCTTCAGTTTACTATGGTTATGCATCTCCAACCAGCATGGAGGCTTTCAGGAAGTGACGTGTTATGTCTGAAAAGAATCATGCTACTGTTCGTTTACACAAAAGTATTTTAAATGATAGTACACATGTTAGGTATGTAGTGGAAAGTATGTGATTTCAGATGCAGTACAAGTGTTTTTGCTGAACTTTATGACTGCAGCTTCATGTCACACTGAAGTTGGCCTTTGACCGTCTGGATATCATCATTTCATCTAATCAGTTCATCCTTGAGTCCAAGTGGACGTTTGTGCAGAGTTTGAGGAAATTCCCTCGAGGTGTTCTCGAAATATCGCCTTCACAATTATGGGCTGTATGGACAACCCAAAAACATAATGCTTCCTGTCACAGCTGTCGCCGGCACAGAGGCTTAAAAGCGTCTGTCACAATTTCCGAAAACCTAAGTTGACATCTTCAGTTTGCTTGTTTTGTTTAACCAACAGTCTCAAAGCCATATATATTTACTTTCTTGGAAGAGTAAGAAAATGGCAAATATTCACATTTCAGAGGCTTGAACCAGTGAATTTTGGCTTGCGTGCTTCAAAAATGACGTAAAAATACCAGATTACTTTTGTGTCGGTTAATCAATCAACATCATTTGTTTGCATGTGTAACAGCCACACTGCAAAGAGTTAAGTACACAGTAAAGTGAATCTTTTTTAGACTAAATCTGACTTTAAAACATCTGATAAATGAACTAGGGCTGTATATAACATTATAATATCATTGATTTTTGCCTGGGTTGATGGCTTAACACTTAAATCCCTCTCTATAATCACGCTAATTTATACTACCGTCCTATTCTCTTACAAATTGAGCTGTTTCAGTTACAGATTACTTTTCTTTCTACTCTGATTTTAGGATTTGTGATAGTAAGATGAGAAGGTTGATGTCTCTCTTAGATCTGTGCACTAAATTTGCAGCCACAGTCAGCACCTGGTTAGCATAGCTTAGCACAAAGACTGGAAACAAGTGGAAACGGCTAGCCTGGGTCTCACCAAAGGTAACAAACACGTGGGTGTTCTCAGGCCGGAGGTGTATTTTCATACTTCTAAGAACTGCTGAAGGACTTCCCCTTTTTTGGACGGCAGGGACTGTGAACAATCGTAGTTCTTAGAATACAGTTTAGAGGGACTTTTTTTAGCTCCTGCTTCAGAGTAGGTACTCTCCCAACACAAGATGTACGTTGACCGGTCAACACATGAGTCAATGCAGCACCGGAAACTGTCATTTTAAAAACCTCATGTAAACATTAGCTGGAAATTAGCAGCGTAAACAACAGCTCGTTATTATTACAAAAATGGAACAAAACACAGACAAATGGACCGACGATACTTCCTGTCAACTTGCTACATCAGACATTCACCACCACACAGCGAAGCAGTGCAGAGAGAAAATCAAGAAGCTGAAACAAGATTATAAAAATAGATAAAAATAAAAGACCACAACAACCAAAGCGGATCTTATTTGCTGGTAGCTGGTTGTTAGTCACGTTGTTAGTCAGTTTAGTCACTATGATGGCCACCGTGTGAATTTGGTTGTTGTTGTCACATTTAGGCTTTTGTACTGATGAAAAATCAAGATAAAATGTGCTGGTAGGCGTATTTTGTTGCCTTTGTTCAGAGCCGCAGCAGTTGCTGGCTATTTAATGGAT
>JAJHUR010087098.1:43841-57439 GCA_027495735.1 Lutjanus campechanus | reverse complement strand
ATTCACATTAATGCAGCAGTACTATTAATCCCAAAACATTATAGTTAAAGGAGGAACATTTTTCTGCATGATAAAAATGCTTTTCATACTTTTGATGTATTTGGTAGAATTATTTTAAATAACTTACTTATTTTACTAACATAAAGGATCTGAATACTTCTTCCACCACTGGTGACTACAACATTGGAGATTTGACGTTTCAACTTTTCTTCTTACCAAAAGCCAACACTGGTTTTCTTTAACCAGGAAGGTTTCCCTCATATTTTTCATATTGTTTTGTTTCACCAAATGTAACCATATTTACTTTAATCACTAAAACACATTGCCAGGACAGTTCAGAAAAAGCTCATAAGTGTTGTTAAGCAATATAACTACATAGAGTTAGACAGTTCTGAGGACCCTTCAAATTGTTGTAACTTTTTAATCTATTTTTTTTTTGTCTCTCCAGTTTTTCTTTCACTCTATTACAGTCTGCATTTGTTCTATCGTATTATCAGCTTGTCAGTCATCTGTGAAGTACTTCGAACTGTAATAAAGTTTGATTGATTGACTGATTATTTGAATGATGAGCATGTTTCCTTGAACTAACTATATTTTGCTCGAAGGTGGCTTTGCTGCACTTGAGCTTCTTCCTCTGTACAACTATACTTTAGGCTTTTATTTTGAAGCTAGCGAAGTAGGGGCCACTTTTTCTTTGTAATTAATACTAAATGCACCTTCCATTTCACTGTGTAGCGTATTGTATGTTGGATTCTGCTTATTATCTGCTTATGTTGTGTTTACATCATATATGTTCTTGATCAGAGAGTGCTCTGGTCAGTGTAAACATTTGATGTTAGTGATGCTTCTTTCTTTTATCACGGTATCCATCAGCACTTCTATTTAAAGTTCAAGCACCCTGAAGACTCCCTCTGCAAGAAATGAACTCCAGAAACATACAGGTTTTCACCTTTAATGATTTAAGACACAAAGTCTGGGACATCTTCATTTGTTTAAATGTCTTTCATGTGTTTTCCCTGCTGTATGCCTTCAGTGAATGCTGGCTCTGTGTTTTGCTTTGTTATCCATTTTGTGTGGTATATCTGATGGAAATCGCACGACTGAAACATGTTTTCTTTTTCTACTTGGAATAAATTAAAGCTGCAATGATTCTTCAAAGATAAAAAAAAAGCAATTTTGATGATCAAATACTCAATTTAAGTCATTTTTATAGGCTAAGATGGCCATAAAAACAGCCTCTATTTGCCGGTTTTCTTGGTTTTCTATAATTGCAAGCTTTGGGTTTTGAACTGTTTGTTGGACAAAGGAAGGAATTAAAAGACTGTGCTACATCTTTGATCTTCAATAAAGATGTTACTTTATGCTTTTGAAAATTATTTATTTATTTTTTAGTATTTTCTGAAATGTTATGGATCAAACAGTGAATCAAGAAAACAACCGACTGATTAATAATGAAAAGGCCTTGAGATTACAATCTAAAGAGATCACTGAGGTTTAATAAGGATCAAATAAATTGACATAAATAAGATTTTAAAGTAAGAATTCTGTCTATTAGGCGTCAGTCAGCATCCTCTATTTTGTCACGTCCTTCAAATACACCTGCTGCACATTTTTCATCACCTAAAGTTCATTCTCTGCACATCCAAAGTGCAAAAATTTCAGAAAGAGAGAGTAAAAAGAGGAGAAAAAACCCAATGGACTATTGCATAGTTGAACTTGCCCCTATATTGAACAACATTGAGAGCTCATAAACTCCCATATTGCTTTATGGATCGTTGGCTCTGCAAAGATGAGCGCTCCTTCCTCTCCTCTGTGATCCTCCATATTGCTGTGGGTACGGGCTGTGTGGGACAGAATGGCAGTGAGGGGACCTGAGCTACGGTGATAAATGAGATTTGCTGACCACACACACCCACAGACGCGCACACACACAGATGAGTTATTAGATGAAATGATTTAAGAGCGGCTACAAACTCAAAGGAAGTCTGTGCGAGGATCTAAAATTGGTCGGATCGATGGACGTATGTGTGTGTTGGGTGGGGGATGTTTTTCTGTTTGTGCGTGTGTGTGTGTATGTGTGCGTGTGTGAAAGGTTAGCGGGCGTCTGTAATAATCTGTTATTGAAACCTACTTGCAGGTGTGTGTGCGCCAGTTTTATGTCTGTGTGTGGTGATAAAAGATCAGAGGGGAGAGGTGAAAAGTGAGGGGAAAACAACTCTCAAAAAGCCAATATCGGCCGACAGCACACACACAAACACACACAGAGACAAAGAGAGAAATGGCACTCATTCAGGGTGAGTAAGCAAGGTAAAGCCAGGCAAGGAAAATAGAATTGAAAGCGAGACGGAGAACGAAAAGAGAGACACAATTTTGTATTTGTGAGAGTGGGAATGACGTCCAGGAGCATTAGCATTCATATCGACACGCTCTACTGTAAATGCTCTTTTCTCTGGGCTCATTTCGAAAGTGTCTAGATCCATCTGCTCTACCTCTTTTCCTAATTTCTTTTTTCTCTGCCCTTAGCCATCTATTTCTCTGTCTCTGCCTCCTCCATTCTTCTTTCTCTCAGGCTCAGCGGTGGACAATGTAAGTATTGAGCCGCTGCTTTTTTCCCCCGTTAATGCATCGGGTGACACGGGGCCATGTCCACTTGACAGCTCCGGTGTGTGCGTGTGTGTGTGAGCGTGTGTGGTCGGAGACATATATCTGCCAATCCCTGCAATAGGCAGAATATCGCTACAGCTTTGTCTTTGCAGAGACAAAGACAGGTGAGGCAGCTCATTTATCCAACCTTGATTTCTTTAAACCTTGAGGGTAAAGCTTCTCTGACCTTATCCAAGTGGGTTTAATTATCTAAACTTAACAAAACCGGCGTTAAATTACAACCTACAAGGGTGACGCCGCACAAAATGGTCATTAGAATTGTTTATTTTAAAACTAGGGCTTTTATTCTTTTTGCAGTTTCATTTGAAACTGCAAAAATAGCTCATGAGTGATTTTCTATTGTCAAGGGGGAAAAAAAGATGTTGATTGGCTGGCAGGTGGCCATTAAATTGTAGAACAGGACACCTCAAACTAGCTGTATTCACTATTTGAAAGGAGTGACTATCTGTTTACAGGCGTAAAGAGTTGTACAAACACACACCTTTTGTGGTTCTAGACAGAGCTGCACAAGTGGGATGAATTGCCTCAAGTGATGCCCAATCAGTCAGTGCCTGAAAACTACGAGTTTGAAAATGGAAAATAAATAACTGTTGGGGTGTGCAGATGGAAATAAAGTTAGCTTACCTGTTCAAATCTACATTAGCTGCTACTAGCATGACACACCCACATTTCAAGCTGCACTGTTGGCCACATTTAAATGGTGGGTAATGTAGTCAACACATTTTGACAAGAGTGGGTGGAACCAAAAGTACATTTTTTAAATAGATCTTTAAACAGATTTTCTAGCTATGTTTAGATGCAAAGATACATTTATAGTTCATATCTGCAGATTAACATGTTTGAACTTACTGTTCACTGTCAGAAGCCATATCTGCGAGAGATTAAGTTTGGTCAGGTTTACGCACAAGTGCTCATGGCCAGAATTAAAACACACCAAAAACAGCAAAAAAAAAGACAAAGCAAGACTGAGGAAGATGAGTAGAGAAGAGTAGGCAGAAAGAAAACCAAAATGGTCACAGAGGCAAAACGATGAATGCAACAGAGGGAGGAGCAGAAAAAAAAAAAACAGAGCAGCCAACAGAAAAAAAACAGAACAATAGAAAGAGAAGAACGAGTAAGCTCTTGGCAATACTATTGCATAGTACAATTCTTGAGGATTTTCGTGTGCTCAGCAGTCCAACATTGCAGATATCAGACTCCAATGACTCAATGCTTTCACTAGAGAGTCAGTTTCCTCATTCACTTTGATGACGTGCATGTCTTTATAACTAATAGATAATGAGCAATAACGAGAGGAAAGACTTGCGTTGGCAGGCGGCGATGATGGTAATTTTTTTTTCTCTTTGGTCTTCTTCCAGTTCAAATACAGATGGAGTGTGTGCATGTCATGTCTGTGTCTATGTACATTTTTGTGTAAATACATTCTGTGCATGATTGTATGTGTGTTCTGGCTCCACGAGGCTTGTGTACGCATTTGAACACATGCATATGCATTGAATTAATAAAAAAAGAAAAAAGAAGAACCTCTTGTAGCTGCATAACCCAGTTTTGCTGCTGGCGTATCCCTTCAAGTTGCATTTCTAGCCGAAACTGAGTGAATTTAATCTCCCCTAAATTGAATTACAACTTAATCCTGCCTCGCACCGTTCTTCCTGGAACAGACGAACGAGTTTAGCGACAATGAGGGAGCATCCTTTTTAGAGAGCTTGAAGTGATTAATGCAGGACAGGTACGAGCAGGAAAAGTGCGTGGGCATGTGTGCACGATGGTTTTGGCCGTTGAGCCCATCTCTGATCCATCCATGTAGTGAGAGACGAAGGCAGACAGTTACCTCCCCGCTTATTCTCACTGACACGTTGAGCTCTGCTTGTTCTCATTTCATCTCCTCTCCTTCACATTGCTGCCTCTTCTTTAGCTTTCATTTTCTCTGCGTCTGATCTGTTATCACGTTCCTGTCCTCCTACCATCAGTCCTCTTGTCTTCTCTTCTCATCACTTTTGACCCTTTTTTCTCCTCTGCATTAGCAGTATCTCAAATGGACAGTTTTGGATTATTTGAATGAATCAATACTCAGTGTATTACCCACAGTAGATGCCTGTCAACACGCCCCCACTTTGGAGAACCAGAAAGGAGTACCAGCACAGATGTAAAGCAATGAACTACTGTGGACAGGGTCAGCAACAAAACCTATTTCAGCCAGCCAAATGCAATATTAGTTCAAGTGTATGCTATATTTAGAATATTTTCCCTGTTGCTCAATAGTCCAGGAACTCCATTGTCATATTTTGTGCTTCATAACACACCACGCATTTACAATGGGAGACAGGTCTGGACTGCAGGAAGGCCAGTCTAGTACCTAAATGCTTGTACTACAAATCCACACTGTTAGAACATGTGCAGAATGTGTCTTGGTGTTGTCTTGCTCAAATATGCTCAAATGGTCGCCCCTGAAAAAGTCACTGTCTGGATTGCAGCTCATGTCGCTCCAAAACCCGTATGTACCTTTCAGCATTAATGGGGCCTTCACGGATGTGAAAGTTACTCATGTTATAGGCACTAACACACTCCGTGCATTTTTGGAGAAGCCGGAGGAGAACAAGCATGGAAGCTACTGTATAAGCAATATAAAACGCCGTGGACGGGGTCAGCAGCAAAACGTGTTTAAGCCACCGAAAAAAAGATCGTATCAGTCAATATCAATTTAAATGTTTGCGATATTTAGAATATTTGCACCACTTTCTCTTGCCATGAGACAGCCTTTTTAGAAAGAAATTCATTATTATAACCAACCAAACTCCACTGGTGAAATCAATCATTTTACCTCACAGAAAATTGGAATTGTTGGCCTGCTGCTGCCTCTATCTCTTTGTTTGTTTGTGTCACTGTTTGACTTTTGTGTTTTAAATGGTTAGTGTGGATTCATCGAAGTCACACAGCAACACAAACAAAGTGACAAACTGAGGCAGCAGGAGACCAGCAACTCCTGTGCTGTGTCAGGTAAAATTACTCATTTTGCCAATGAAGTCTGGTGGAGCGAAAAGAATGATGTTTGGCATATATAACAGTGGTTTCCCGTTGGAAAAAGCTGTCTAACGGCAAGGTAAAGTGGTGAAAACATTCTAAATATGGGGTGCACTTCAACAAATATTGATTATTTTAGATGGACATTTTTCTAGAGCTTCTGACTTCTTCTGTAAGTGTATTACATGCCACTGTCTTTCTTCTTTCATTTATTTATTTATTTAAAAAAATAAAAAATAAAATATACAATGTGCTTTGGCAGAAAAACAGTTAAAGAGACAGCTCTGTAACAACATAGATAATCATGCCTTGTTCGAAAGGGTGTAGGATGAAGTTAATAAAACTTATCTAGGCACAGAAGAAAAGAATGCATCAGAAAACTGGAAAACTGACTGTAATGGACGTCAGAGGAAAGAGCACATATACATTGAAACCATGGAAAAGATGTTAACCTCTGGGTTTTGAGCCGTAATGGCTGACTGAGTGGGTGGCTTGGTAACTGCAGGGGTCAGCAAAGCAACATAGACATGAAATGATAAGTAAAATGGAGGGTTCAAAGCTGTGACGCAAGGTCACAGCTCTATTCACTGGTCTATTTCAGGCATAGAAACATTACACATGGACACACAGTCACATCTGCCTTTAGCTCGCTAAGTTGCAGTCACATTTCTGAACCAAACGGAAAATATCATAAGTGGGTATGATGTAAAGGTTTGGAGCAGTCCATTTTTGCAGTATATTTACTACTTCACTGTATATTTACAAGCGTGTAGGTTTTCAAGTGTCAGAGTATTGGCACAAATCTCTACTAAACTTATTACTTGTTTTTTGGAGGTCATGGTCAAACATACAGCCTGAGAGTGCAGGGCAAGGACGCACATAGCAGCATGATCCTTCACGCGTTTGATCAATTTTTACGAATTTATTCAGCTTTATTCCTACGGCTTCAGGACACTCTGATCAATAAAGTTCAAAATAAACAGCTTCTCCCGCTGTAGAAAAACCGATAACTAAATTTCTAAAGCATAAGGACTTTTTTCCCCCCCTACACTAGTGCTCAGTCCTGAAGATGAGAATGTGAACTTGCACTCAGAAAATCACATTTGGTACTCTCTCAGTCACCTTTGCAATCATTTCAAATTCATTGTTCAGGTTCACAATTATTGATCACAGTGGTCTGCACCAGAGGAGTAACAAAGTATTAAATTAAGCACCTTTCCTTTGACGGCAGCAGCCTGTCGGGAGAGAAGCGAAGCAGAGAAACAATGATGCCGGAGCTTTGAACAAGACAAATCATGCATGTCTCAGGCTGCAACCAACAATTAATTTAATTGTGAAATAATCCGTGAATTGTCTCAATCAATTTATTAATTGATTGTCCACATAAAACCCAAAGATATTTAATTGACTATCAAAGATGACGTAAATAAACAAATCCACACTTCCCCCTATGCATCTATTCTTTTGATCAAATGATTTTTTACTCTTTTTACATTTTGTCTTTTTACACGTAATTCTGTTTAAAACATGGTTTTAAATTTCATGTATGTCAGGACATGATATTTTGCAAAATTATAATAAAGTGTCATTGTAATTAATATCAATAATAACTGTGTTTTGTGTACGACAGACCATAATATTACCAGGAATATTTATGGCATCGTATGGTATCTTACGGCAACAGCAACACTATTTTTTGACTCAGAGAGGATGATGACATGCAACAAAATTCTGCAGCTGGATTCAAACTAAAGATATTGCAGCCAAGTACTTTGTTTTTTTGACCATTCAAACAAACAAAAAAAACCTGCTCTTTTCTCCTCATTTTCCTTTTCAGTCCTGGTTAAAAGAGCTATTTTCTTAGCTGTCAACATCACAAAAGGAACAACTTTTGACTGGCGTAAGTATTGCCTTTGTGCGAAAAACATTTAGGGGAATAAAACTGTGATGAAAAGCAATTTTCCAAAAACTGCAAATGATGAGCCTGACTTTTTATGTAAACAAAATACTACATGCAGACACGCAAAAATGCACAGAATGTTCCTTTATCGTAAATACACAGCAGCCTATCTGGTTGAAAACTCCTCTGCTCTGAGCTGGAATCACATTCAAGAGAAGCCACCATCCATCCATCCATCCATCCATCCATCCATCGCTTCATCACACACACACATCCTGCACCTCGGCTGACACACTCCCACGCGCCTGGCTTCAAATGCCTGGACCACATCAGTGGTGGACGCAGGTTATTACTGGGGCCTACCAGCCTTCATCCTCCTCATCGCTACCACCATCACCACCAACATCATCATCACCATCTGAGAAGCCACACACAGTCCTGAGGTGGTGCTGACGAGGCAGCCGAGGAGCTTATAGGCTCAGCGGGCTTACTGTATATGAAATGAAGAGTTTCATTCCAGAATGAGATACCCAGCGTTAGAAAAAAGGGGGGAGAAAAGTACCTGCTCTCACAAAATGACTGATAGCACAAATTAAAACTCCAGTATAGTACTTTTTTAGAGGCCTGCAGGTTGCCCTTGGTTAATAGAATGGTGAGACTTTTACACACAGTTAATAATGAATCTCAAATTTATGATATTTCTGGGCTTTTTAGTACATTTTAATATATACAGAACACATATAAAGGGTCAGCGTGACCCCTTTTCAGCTTTTTTTTTTTTATGTGCTGAAGTGAAACAATTGCAATCATGTTTGAGAAAAACCTAAGTGTGGGCGCCTCGCACGGGGCACCAAAATAATAGATGTAACAAAACAATTATATGATAGAACGACTGCTAAGTGAAGCAAAAGAAGCAGAGACACAGTGCAGTTGTTTTAACTTTGTTCAAATTTCGCAAACTGTGAAATGCTGAAGTATGTGTGACTCTTTGAGGAACTGGGTTAATCTATTCCTAATCAGCCCTCCTCTCCTCATCCTTATCTCTGAAGGTGCTGCGTGGTGAGACAGTATGTTAATCCAGGCAAACTTTTACTTTTTAAAAGCTTTTTTTAGGCTGTTTGGTGACACTGCTTAAAATGCTACGGCCTCCTTCGCTTCTTTGTCCCCGTTTGTGAAGGCCAAGACCAAAACATATCCCTAAAAAAAAAATTAAAAAATAAAAATAAAGGAGACTCTTTGAAATAGGCTTATTCAATTTGCAAAGTCTTCCCGGTGTCTCTTTTTGGAGTCACTTCTGTGTTTCAACTTAACCTCTAAGCATGAATGCGCCTTAATTGTTGCTGCTACAAATGAGTGTTTTCATTCTTAATTAATCTGCAGATTATATTCTCAATTAACCCAGCTGATCTCTAAAATGTCCTCCCCAACTGTTCAAAACTCAAAGATACTTTCTTTACCATCACTGCAGGTGAAGAAGTCCACTCAATATTCACATTTCACAGGCTGGAGCCAGGAACTGTTTTGCACTTTTGCTTCAAAATGACTTTTTTTTCTCCGTCGATCTACTAATCTATTAACAACATTAGCTCTAAGCCAAGTGTGGTTATGAGAATGATAAACAAGGATGTACAGTAGGTGTAAATTTACAAGCTCCTCCACCAAAAAAAGTCAGTATAAAAGCGATGTAAATTGCTGTATCATTAATGCACTACTAACCCTACTTAACAACAATCGATAGACACCAGATACTTAATCCTTGTCTGTTACTGCCTCATCTTTGATTAATGTTCAATTTGAGCATCTATTTAGAAGAATTATTTTATTCCACCCAAAAGAATATGCAAAGAGGGCTGACCCTAACTTTTTTTTTTTTAACGCTGAGGATTGTCTGCAGGCTTCCTTTTAAAGGGGAACTTGGTAATTTTTTTTTATGTCTAAGTGACTAATGGGGAACAACAAGGTGAATGTAATCCTCCACCACCAAAATACTTTCAAAAGTCCTTGTTTTGCCACAGACAAGCTAAGATGTGTCTGACAAAATTATTGGAAGGATCGTACAGAGAGACCTTTTTGCAAAGAGTAAGATACAGTTTATTTAACCAAAAACAGCTGCGTCATTGCTCCCGCCAAACTCACCAGTCTCCTTTTTACAGAAACTGTCATTTTAAATAATCTGTAGTTGGCTGTGGTGGACTAGTTCACTTTTGTTCAACTTCGACTGAATGGAGGCGCTCAGTCGGCCAATAGAAAGACCAGTGTCCTGCGCATGGAAATAATGCATTTTGACTACAAACTGTAGCGTGGTTATGATTGCTGTGATATATATTTATTTATTATCCACGTCAGAACAGTGACATCACATGCCTTTTTGAGATCGAGAGCGGGGTAATGTGACCGCACCTTTAGGGCACAGCCACACATGTGTGAAATTAACACTGGCGACTATTCAGCGGACCATTTGCTTCCATTCTATGCGAGCAAAGGGATGAATAAGAAATTCACCCCCAGTGGCAAACAAAAGTTGAGTTCGACTTGGGTGAACTTTGCCCAGCGAAGTCGCAGCCTTCACTAAAAGAAAAAGACATATATAAGGTCGACCTCACTTGGGTGTCCCACAGCAGTGCTTCCCTTAGATGTTCGTCCGGGCTCATGGTGCACACCGGAAAAAAAACCCTTAACAGACGAAGCGCGCAGGATGGCTTATTGACAAGGTCAGCTTCGGTCAGATGGCACAGACGCGCTCTGCAATTTATATTTGTGCTTGCAAAATTGTTCACTCCGGATTTGAAGACTTTGACTAAGTGATCACAAAGAGAGGATGACTTAGGCTGCATTTATTGCATATAAATAAGACATATAATCTATGACCTTTGCAAAACATTAGCACATCATGAACACAGTGCATGATTCATTGCTGCACTTAATCTTCCTTGGCGTGGAGACAAATTTCACCATGGTAAATTTTTGTCACACATAAAGAAACTCTATAAGAACAAAAATGCAAGTTTGAGACGCTTTCAGAGATCAGCATTTGCATCCAAGACTTTCCTCGGCAATGACACAGAGGTTGACTCAAGGTTGCCACAAAATGGAGATCATTGATTGCTGGATGAATGGATAGTTGGACTTACAAGAACCCTGGTGAGGTTCCTATTATCCTGCTGGCCCACCTCGTCTGTACAATTACAAGAGAAACACTGAGCCAAGATGGAGCAGACTTTGATTGTTGCCATTAAGTAAAAGCACAACCACCCAAAATGGACTACAACCAGAAAACTGATTTCTGTATGCAGCACATCCTGCAGTGCCCACATTCAGCATGACAACATACAAATTTTCGCCTCAGCAGCATACGGGCCTACAGGCCATACTGTTCCACCTATCAGGAAAGCCTGTTTAGGGCCTGAGAGCCAAAACCCAGGGAAGAAAACAACAAATGGCATGCTGCTGCTCATTAAAGCTATGGCTGCTTACTGACGTAACGATAAATATGGAGAATTTATGAAATATTCTACATGAAATCTTTAAAATAGTAAAAAAAATACAACCAAGGTAGGGGTAAGGAACCCAGCATGCATTACAGGCAGTGTGTTCTGACAGAAAGGCCACCATACGAGGAGTTTTCATTAGTTTTTGCTTATTAGGGCGTCCCCATCTCCCCGTGAGGTGAACTTCAAATTGTCCCTGACAGCTCTGGGCGGCTGAGCCGGGGGCCAGCGGGGGTTCAGAGCCATCAATCACCTCTCAGCGGGGTCTCTTCCCCTTCATGCTCACCGACTGCTCCCCCATAGCTCCTCTTCCCTCCTCCTCTTCCTATTTGTCCTTTCTCTGATTTTTGGAACCACTTAGCTCCTTTTTTTTTTATTCCCTCCTCTTTCTGTATATTTTCACGGCTTTAACATGTCATCCTTTCTGCGTCTTTTCTCATTTTATTCATATTTTTCCTTTCTTCTCTCCCACGGGGCATTCCCATGTATCTTAATCCTCCACCCTCACAGCCACCATCAATTATCATTCCATGTATGTCTGCAACACACACACACACACACACACACACACCATGACATGCACTTAAAAGCCAGAGTGTCCTGACCCACACACACACACACACACACACACCGATACTGGACCTCCTCCATCAAAAGGGCAATCATTTCTCAGCAAGCGCTGGGATATCACCTGCTACACTGACACAGGTGGGGTGGGGGGGTGGGGGGGGTCATTTGTATAACAGTTGTGTGTGTGTGTGTGTGTGTGTGTGTGTGTGTGTCAGACACAGGTTTAATGACTCGTCCCAGCCAATTTTCAGCCGGTGGCTTCTCTTTGTGGGGAAATGAGGTTTGTAGTTAATGTAGCACAGAAGGGCTGCCTGTGATCATGCATACGTGTGTGTGTGTGTGAGAGAGAGAGAGAGAGAGAGAGAGAGAGAGAGAGAGAGAGAGAGAGAGAGAGAGTGTGCGCGCGACTGTGTGTCGCAGTTCCAGTGAGTTGGCTCCAAGCAGAATATTAGTCGGAACCATATGGGAGAAATCATTATGAAGGAAGGTTCGAGAACATTTATGCCGTGAGCCCTGCATGTTTCAATATCGGAGCGAGGGAAGGATACGCCTTCAGTGTGAAGATGCATGCGTTTTGTGTGTGTATGTGTGTGTGTGTGTGTGCTTATTTGTGCTTGTTTAAGTGTGTTTAGCTTCACTCCCCTTTCATAAATCACATTACTGTCTTAGAAATAAGGGTTCCAAAAGGGTTACTCCTGATGGGCTGAGGTTCTAGACAGAGCTATTCGCTTCTGAAGAACCCTTATTGGAAGACAGGGTTCCTCAAGAGTTCTTTGTAAGAGTAAGGGTTCCATTAAGAACCCATTTTGGAAAAAGAGTTCTTCAGAGATTGTTGCAATCCTTGGATGGGTTTTAGGTGGTTCTAGATAACTGAACCCCCTTGGTTCGTTTAAGAGAAAAACCTTTGGACTATGAAAGGGTTTTTGGTAGAACCACCAGGGTGGGTTCTAGATGAAACCCTTGGAATATGAAAGGGTTCTTAGTGGAACCCTCTGGGTGGGTTGAACAGTGGATGAAATGCTTGGAATATAAAAGGGTTATTGGAAGAACCCCCTGAGTGGGTGGGTTCTACACTAGATAAAAACCCTGGAATTTCAAAGGGTTCTAGGTGGAACACTGTGGGTGGGTTCTACAGTAGGTGAAACACTTGGAATATAAAAAGGTTATCTTTAGAACCCTCTGGGTAGGTTCTACAGTAGATAACACACTTGGAATATAAAAGGGTTCTCTGCAGAGCCCCCTGGGTGGGTTCTGTTCAGCACCCTTAGCAGGTAGACATGTTTTGGATTGAACCCTTGAGAGGGTTCTTGGGAACTCTTATAAAAAGGTTCCACTGTGAACCAAAAAGGTTCTCCTATGAGGAAAAGCCAAAGAACCTTTTATGGTTCTGGTAAGTACCTTTATTTCTAAGAGTGTATGGTGTCTGTGAGTGTGTGTGTGTGTGTGTGTGTCTATGTTGTGCAAAGACTCAGTAACTTGAGTTATTCCAGACACAGCAGTTGCCTTCAGATTGTGTACAAAGTGAAGTGGTGTGTCACAAACACAACATGCCAGAGAGATAAAGAGACAGCACACACACACACACACACACACACACACACACACACACACACACACACACACACACACACACACACACAGAGCAGATGCTGCCCGTACGGTCATTTCTGCCCCTGAAATGCACAAAAACACACACTGGAAGCAGCTACACACATGCAAAAACAATTCTGTATGCGAGCACACATGCACGACTGCACATGTAAACACACACAGAGACAGTGGGAGCACCGGGGGGGAAACTGGCCTCCCGGAGGAGGAAATAAGTTTGGGTTGGATGTAATGAGCAACTGAAAGGCAAATGAGCCCTTCAGTGTGACGGCCTCTATCTAAACCCAGACAGCCTGTGTCTAGGGAGACGCTTTATTGCTGAGAGAATCCAAAATGTCATTCATCTA